>JAYMFT010370890.1:0-21650 GCA_038088735.1 Panulirus argus
TATATATATATATATATATATATATATATATATATATATATATATATATATATATATATATATATATATTGCATCAGTCATACATTTAAGAAATATGGTATAATGAAAACATTTCAGAAAAACTGTCTTTATTATGAACTATTTTACACTGTACATTAGAGGAGCAAACAGTTCTTGTGGTCAACAGTGACTTAAACTTCAGTAATGGGTGATGGATATGTACGATAATAAAAAAAACTGAAATAATTGGAAATGATTTCTGAGGAAACTTGAAGGAAGTGTAATGACGTCACGCCTGTAAAGGGGGGGGGGGGGTCGTGGCCTAAGAATATTATGAAAAATCTAAAATATTAATGAATGATTTACGGTACAACTGCGTGTGCAAATAAGCCATAGTGACAATAAAATAAATTAGTAAAACCTTGCATTAAAAGTGAATAACCATTTGTCTCTAGGTAATAAATAGAAATAATAATTTAACCCTGTAGAAAATAGATGAGTCCGTTTTCTCTTGTGCCAATAAATTAACTAGATCGGTCATCATATTTATAACTGAAGTAACCAATAATATTCAGGCAACATTCTATTATAATATGGCTGGGAACATCATTTAAAACACACAGACGGATAATAATGAATAGTTAATTATATATTTACGTAATGTCAAGCTCTCTTGTCGATAATGAAGAGTTAATTATATATTTACGCAATGTCAAGCTCTGTTGCCGGGTTTGAACTCGACAAAGGGACATTATAAACATTTGTTAATTAGGTCTAGTTTCCTACGCTTGAAATAATTGCATGTTGTATGAAAGTGTCAAATTTAACCCCTTTACCATTGGCAGTACGACCCAAGCGACGGTACGACCCTTACGCATGACGACACGGTCCTTCAGTACAAAATGGCCTGGCCTTTTTTACCTGATATTTACGAGTTATATCAAAGGCCGGACTGTCATACCCAAGGGTCGTACCGTCGTGTACATTGGATTAAAAGCTATTTTCGTTTTTCTAATGTCCGACATTCTGAAGACATCTGTATCATCGTTTGAGAACATTCTTCTCAAAGAACCTCTCGCCTCAAGGGAGTCCATCCTGCTCTACTACTGACTGTAGCGCAGCCTTGGAACTACAGGAACCACCTTCAGAGAAAGGGCTACTGGAGTAAAATATTAAAATTAACCTGATTGAGGCTGTCTATATATGACCAGTAGTCTGCACATTTAATGGGCCAGCTCTCTCTTAACATCAACGGGAGACTTAGAAAGGTCAGCCATTTAAGGACAAAGGGCACTGAAGAGCCCTTGGAACATCGCTAATGTACGAAGGTCAGGAACTTTATTATTCTCTCACACATCGCCAGGGTCTCATATCTTCTAGCGGGGGTTAACTAAATTCTTAACAAAACATTAACAACGTTCCACACTCTTGTGTCTCTATGATAATATTGCACTTCGACGTAAAATACTTCGTTAAGTCTATTTTGTAACAAATCTGACGTTACTGTATGTATTCCCAAAATACATCTGCAGGATACAACCCTGTTTTTCTAATATAAATCGATGTGAAAACTACATTCCTAACATAGGTGTAGACTCTCGTTAAGTAGAGTGGTGCTTAGGAGTACGACTTTATCTACTGAGTACTCTAATATAACCCCCTTGAGTACCTGATGAGTACGATGACTCAACACACCTCGAGTAGTTACAATATCAGAGCTACTTCATCGTACGCCAGGAGCTGAGTCGTGGTAGTGAATTGTTTACGTTGTCGTAATGAAGGGGTTTACGTCTTCGTACTCAAACAGTCAAGTCACGGGTTAGGTCAAGAGGGTGTGCTATCCCCAATTCCTTCTGTCCTAAACCTATAATGTACCTGTGTTATCAACCTCATGGAGGCCAAATTCGCGTAAAAATCCCTAACCTGTTTCTGTCGTAAATGAGTCGTGATTTGTGTGTGGTCGCAATGGACCTTGGATGAAGTGAGGGTTTACGGAATGCAAGTACGATGATTCTCTTAAGGCCTCAGCTAACTAGGCTTAGTAATGATGAATGAACGTGATTGGTTGAATGGTTATTAAGAGTTTCAGGCCTACAGACTGCCAGCGTCATTAAGGTCGTCAATATGTAGTTATAACCACCAATCGAAATAATCTGACCACCTTCATGTGTCCAGGATGATTCTAAATATAAACTGAATTCCTGCGAATGTCTAACTTACGATTCTAAGATGTTGTGTTCCCGCTGACTAACTTAAAAGTGTATGGTTGACTGTATAATCAATGTGTGGTTGGGAAAAGTGTAAAGTGTTTGGCTGGAATGTTGATTCTCACATAAGTCTTCATTTGGAATGTTGTCATAAGTAACGCTAGAATTATGAGTTTATGATTAACAAAAAGAATAATTTACAGCTATAACAAGGACAACTTCAACAACTATAACAACGTTTCAACAACTGGAAATAACATCTTGTGTATCTAAGACTCAATATCAAGGCCCTGGCTACTTATGTCACTGCAGCATCAAAAAAAATAAATTACGCTTACTACTCTAAAACAATTCAACAATGAAAGACGAATTGGATTCGCTGTCATTAAGGAGTACACTGAACACCTCACGATCCTTGGGAATCATCTACAACACAGTTGGTGAGGCCAGGAACTAAAATTGCTAATCAAAAGACCTATTAGGAACGTACTAAAGACCCACTTCCAACCCTCGACAATCCAACGTTCCCCAGGCCAAATGTATATCACACTAACACACACACACACAGAAATAAACTCATACACTCATGTATTCACAACCTCATAATATAATAAACATAAGAACACTGAGAATAAATTAGAAATAAATACATTTATCTAATCTTTAGTCTTGCCTATGTTTTCTTACTTCCTAATTCTAATCAGAGAGAATAGAATTTGAAGGAGGAACTTATCTGTAACTTATTAAGCTTTATATACACTAAATTCAAATAATAAATAGATAGACCCCCTTGATTATGAACAACTCTAGATAAATTTGTGTTATTGATTAAATTTATAATTTCAACAGAAAACGTGATATAAATGAAATATAATCTATTTCTTCAATTTCAGAGAAACAAAAGAAAAAGAAAAAATGTATATGATTGTATACATGTAAATGAGATATTTTCAAGTCTTCCAGGGTCTGATATCATAATGTTAAGTCCACAGACTTTAAAAGCAATCTTACCATCTTGTACACAATCAATTTACAAGTTCTTAAAAATGACAGGATGTTCCGTATGTTGGTTCCTCTTTCATGATTATCACTCAAGATAAATCAAAAGTATCACAGTATGTTACATAATATATAACACTACCAAGAAGAAGAGATTTACCTCACTTTGATATGGTCGGAAAAAACACACGTCAGGAACGGATTTGTTTTCCCAGGTCAGGACAAGTTTTCCAAGTCACATAAATTGACCTGACCTGTAGTCACTTTACCACCTCTGAGTTCATATACCTTCAAAGTCAAATTCACAATTGAAACAACCGTTTAGTACTACGGCTCAGTATATATATATATATATATATATATATATATATATATATATTCTCCCATCTGTACAAAGTGATCAATAGACTGTACATTCTTTCGATAGATAATGCTCTGTGTAGTTTATGTACAAGTTTATGTAACAAACACACCACTCAGTCTCTCCCTATATCTAACAGTCTGTCTGTACACTTTATAAATCTATAATACTCCTAATTGTGGATGACTTTCAGCTATACAATATAAAACACTTCGAATCTCTTTTCAAATGCTATTCCGGCCAACACAAATGTTTGTGTGTTGTAGTCACAAAATCCTTTTCGCCAGCGAAATAACACCGAAAGAAATTCCTTCATCATTTTCTTCTGCCTAGCCACACACACGGGTATCAGTTGATGATGCTCTCGATCCAGGGCTTGTAGTACGTCATGCGCATGTAAACGCCCGGCAGGTTGGGGTAAGCACACTTGATGCCGTGGGAGACGGTTCCCGCCAGCAGCCAGCGACCGTCGTCACCCTGTACAGAGAGCGGCCCGCCGCTGTCGCCCTGTCCCGAGGACATACAAGGTTAGGGATAATGATACTACTACTACTGCTGCTACTACTACTGTTACTACTACTACTACTGCGGCTACTACTACTACTACTACTACTACTGTTACTACTACTACTACTACTGCGGCTACTACTACTACTACTACTGCTACTACTACTACTGCTACTACTACTACTACTACTACTGCTACTACTGCTACAATTACTGCAACTACTACTGCAACTACTACTGCTACTACTACTACTACTACTGCTACTACTACTACTACTGCTACTACTACTGCTGCTGCTACAACTGCTACTACTACTATTACTACTGATAATAATAATAATAATAATAATAATACAGGTAGCAATAATATTAACTCTTGTAATAATCAAAAGTAAGAGCAATCGGTTACTATTAGTGCTACTGCCACTTGTAATAATCAAGGGTAAGAATAATTACCCAAGTGCTCACTACAATACAATGAGACACGGACCACCCTGTGCCAGTAATGGCACCCCGAGCACACTGAGCCTTCAGATCTACTGTTATATCTACCCTCCCTCCTTATGCAACTGCCTTACGACAGACAACAACCTCTCGCCAGAGACCACCAAGGTCTTCTTCCTCCCCCTGTGGCCTCTTCTCACTCACCTCGCACGAGTCCTTCTTGCCTTGCTTGTAGCCGGCGCAGAAGAACTCCGGCTTGATGGTCTTCACGTGGCCTGCCTCGTTGAACCACTTCTGGCACTCGTCGTTCTCGATGATCGGAACCTCCACCTCGTTAAGCTGGGTGGGCACCGGCCCTCCTGGACGGGGGAACAGACCAACAGCACCAAGGTCAGCTTCCTCAATTCATACGACAACACACACACATTTCAAATCCAGTTTTCTTTTATACATATTTAAACATATTTAAAAAAAATTTTCTAAAACATTACGACACTTATAAAACCTTATTTTTTTTTAATATAAAAACCATAAAAAAAATAAGACCAATCTGTTTTGAACATACGCCTAAGCTTGGATTTAATATTTGGAGCAATTTACACGATTACTGACAAAATCAAATATTCACGTTTCCGCCCCACGACGACACCCCCTCCCTACTACCCACCGTAGGAGAGTCGTCCCCAGCCGGTGACGACCCCCTTCTTGCCCAGGAAGACCTCGTGACCCTGGGGCATGCAGATGGGGACGATGTGCTCGTCGAAGGTCACGGGTCGTTCCATCTCGAGCAGCGCCAGGTCGTTGTCGAAGGTCTTGGCCACGTAGCCCCGGTGGACGACCACCCGCTTCACGTTCCGCTGCACGACCTTCTTGGGCTCGTAGTCGTCAGAGAGGTCGTACTCCCCGAGGACCACGATCAGGGAGGCCAAGAATCTGCCAGGGAACGGGACGGGTCGTTTGAGGTTAGCATGTGTCAGTGATTGGTGGGGATTGGGTGGTCCTGGTGATTGGACAGGATTGGTGATTAAAGAACTTGGTTATTATTAACTTATATGACCATAACTACCTCTGACTGGCAGACGATGGCGGTGAGTATAACAAATGATTGTGTGACGTAATTAGTCAGAGTGATTGTAACCGTGTGACTGATGATTAGTCAAGTGATTGTAACTGTGTGATTGATAATTAGTCAAATAATAATACCCGTGCCTGATGATTAGTCAAATGATTGTAACCGTATGACTGATAATTTGTCAAATGATTGCAATTGTTTCACTAATGATTCAGATTGGCACATCTAACTAATGATTGCAATGGGTATCCATTTCATATGATGAGTAGTGGCTGATAATGATGAATAATTGGTAATTATTGACCACATAACCGAACCAGCGACCCATTTTCGATGGAAAAGTTTGAGGTGTTAATATTAATAAATGGATTCTAATTTTGTTCCATACTAGTTATTGATGTTAAGAAACCCATTGTCTCCACTACGCAAAGTCAAACAAACATCATCAAAAATTTAAGTCAACAGTTGTATCTTTAATCTTACTCTGCCATCACAACCTAACATATCATATTCAAACTACAATCACAACCATTTTGCTCACTATCGAGTCTTTACGAAACGAACTTCATCAAAATTACCATAAAGTAAATTAATAAACCCACATTATGACTTCATTTCAAATTCCTAAAGTGCATCCGATAAATCTATTGTACTGAGAGTACTACGTGGGTCTAAATGACTTAGTGTTGAATGAAGAGGGTAAATATGGGTATCTATTTACCCTGGTTGGCAATGAGCAGCAGTGAGCACGTAGCGACGGTTGAGCAACACACCGCCGCATTTGTTCTTCGTGAAGATGCCGAGCCAGGTGGACTCCTTGATCAAGGCTTGCCACGGCCACTCGGCAAAGTCGGCTCGCTCGCCGTTGACTATTCTGCCTTCCCTGGCCAACGGCCTCACTCCACAAGCTGCCAATACACAGGAAACTAAGGTTAGTCTAGGTCTGGGGCTCGATCCTCTATATCTTAAATACGGTTCAAGTAAATCTTTTAAAAACTGACTCGAAGTAAAAAAATATATTTTGGGATCAAGAGAATATTAAATGTATTTGGGATCAAGAGAATATTAACTGCATTTTGGGATCGAGAGAACATCAAATGTATTTTGGGATCAAGAGTATATCAAATGCATTCTGGGATCAAGAGAATATCAAATGTATTTTGAGATCAAGAGGATATTAAATGTATTTTGGGATCAAGAGAATATTACACGTATTTTGGGATCAAGGGAATGTTAACTGCATTTTGGGATCAAGAGAGTATCAAATGTATCTTGGGATCAAGAGAATATTAAATGTATTTTGGGATCAAAAGAATATTAAATGTATTTTAGGATCAAGAGAATATTAAATGTATTTTGGGATCAAGAAAATATTAAATGTATTTTGGGATCAAGAAAATTTTAAATGCATTTTGGGATCAAGAGAATATTAAATATATTTTGGGATCAAGAGAATCAAGTGTATTTTGGGATCAAGAGAATATGAAATGTATTTTGGGATTAAGAAAATTTCAAATGTGTTTTGGGATCAGGTTAATGTTAAATATAATATAGAATCAAACACTGAGCATCACTTACAATAAGATTAATATTAATCTTAAGTTTAATTTTGGACATTTAAGAAAATTACCGTCAAATTCTGTTATTCGGCTAAACTCAACATCCGTTTCCTCTCACAGGAATACTCACAGATTTAACTATGGTAATATAATAAAACTAACGTATCTACATTTATTTTGGGTAGGTAAATATTATCATATATATTTACTCACACGTTCGGTAGTCCCAGGCAGGTGTCGTGGTGGTCGTGGTTGTGGTAGTGGTGGTGGTAGTCGTCGTTGTCGTAGTCGTAGTAACTGGTTTGGGCGTGATCACTGGCAGGTTCACGCGGTTGACGGTCGGTCTGGGTCTGGTAGTAGTGGTAGTGGTGGTAGTGGGTGTGGTTGTAGGTCTGGTAGTTGTGGTCGACGGTGGCTCAGGGGGCAGGGGGAAGAGGATCTCTTCCCCGGGCACGAAATTAGTCAAGTTGAAGAGCTGTGGATACATCAGAGTCGTGAGTCATCAGTCAGTAATATATATATTAAACTCGAACGCCGTTTCCCGCATTAGCGAGGTAGCACCAGGAATAGATAATCTTGACTTCTTAAGAGTTTTAAAAAAAATTTTATTTGGTTATTTCAGTTTTAGGTCTGTTTGGGTGACCATGTCATTATTAATTTATAACCAAATTATTATAAAGCCATACATTCACACACTATACACATGAACTTTGTCAATGAAATGATGGCTCGTCTTTCTTGTAACTGCCTATTTGTACGGTATCCCCCCCCCTATCTCTGAACTCTGTAACTTATACCACCTTTTTAAACTTTTGTATACTGTCCACATTCACAGTTTCGTGTGTGTGTGTGTGTGTGTGTGCGTGTGTGGTCTCTCGTTTTCTGTCTCTGTGTGTAATGAGGTTAGCCCACACGTCTCACCTGAGCTAGGAGGTCGAGGTCGATGGGCGGTGGAGACTGGGTGGATGTGGTCGACTCGTCCTCCGGTGGCGAGGAGTTGATGAAGTCCACGATGAACTGGTCGATGGGCGAGATGGGTTCCTCCGTCGTCGGCTTGGGCGTCGTGGTGGTGGTGGTGGTCGTGGTCGTCGTCTTCGTCCTTTTAGGAGGTTTTGGTTTCCTTGTGGTAGTAGCGGTGGTGGTGGTGGTGGTGGTAGTGGTAGGCTTGGGAGTGGTTCTACGAGACGTCGTGGCGGTGGGAGTTGTCGTGCTCTGGGCCTGGGTGGTGGGTCTGGGTTTGCTGGAGGAGATGGTGTTGTCCGCGGGTTCCTGGTACCCGTGGGTCCGTATTGGGTACGTTGAGGAGGCCCAGGGAGTGGAAGAGGTGGTGGTGGCGGTGGTGCCGTTGGGCTGGCCCTGCTGGTGGAGGAGGAGGTCGCCCGCAATATGCTGCAGGACTTCGCCCGGCAGGATGGGCGGCTGGACGAACGTCTCCTCGTCCTCGGCCGTCGTCGAGGTGACGAACATGGTCGCCTGGAACTGCGGCGGCGCCGTGGGCTCCTGCTGCTGGTCCGGGGACGACGAGGGGCGGGGCGGCCTCGGCCGCTTCGTCGTCGTCGTCCAGATCAGCAGCGTCTCCTCGGCGTCGGTCGTGGTCGTCGTTGGCTTGCCGCTCACCACACGGGTGGTCGTCCAGAAGGCCAGGGGGTCCGTGAGATTGGGGGTCGTTGACGTCTCTGGGGTCGTCTCGGTCGCCTGCGTGAGGGGCTGCGTCGTGGCCTCCGTCTGGGGTCGTATGTCCATGATGGGCGGCTGAGGAGCGATGGTCCAGAAGAGGAGTGAGTCCGGCTCCTCGCCCACGCCTTCGTCAGGAGAGGCCGTGGTGGCCTGGGGGTCCCGGGGGGCCTTCGGGGTACTCGAACTCGCCTGGGGAGTTCCCGCGGACGTCGGGGAGGGCTTGGCGCCCAGTATGGAGGGCTGGGGAGAGAGCGTCCATATCAGCATCGGCTCCGTCGTCGTCTGTGGGATTGTCGCCATCACCTCGCCGGGGAGACTCGTCGCTGCCGTCGTCGTCAGCGTGGCGGTGACGTTCGGCGTTTCGGACGCGACCCTGGAGGTCAAAGAGCTGCCCTCTGTCGTCGGTCGGTCCGGCGGGTCCGGCCGCGGACGGAACATGTCAGGTCTGGGAGCAAAGGTGGACGGGGGCTGGGAGGTGGAGGAGGCGGCGGTGGTGTCGTCCCCGTCGCCTTCGTCGGTGGTGATGAGCGAGAAGTTGAAGTTGGTCTCGACGGTTATGTCAATGGGCGAGGGCGTCGGCCGGTACTGGGGCGAGTTGGGTCGCCCGAATATCGACGTGGACGGCCTGACGCTCCAGAAGAGCGGGGCCTCTTCGGTCGTGGTCGAGGGGTCCGTTGTGGGCGGGACGTAGGGCCTGCGCGACGTGGGCCTGGTCTCGTAGTGCATCTCACCGGGCACCTGGGGCGCGTCTGGGCGGACGCTCCCGGCGGGGTAGTCGGCGAAGTCGTCCAGGGTCGTCACCAGGTGCGTGACGAAGGCCTCCAGGTCGTCCGGCAGCGTCATGAGGGGGACGCTTTCCGTATCTTCGTCCACACCGAAGTCGGGTCCGTCGACGGTCGAGACGTCGCCCTGGACGATGGTGAAGGTGATGATGCCTGCGTCGGCCAGGGACTCGGGGATCCCCGTCTGCGTCTCGCTCTGGTACTTCGAGTCGGACTCCGTGGCAGCCACGCCTGGAGGAGGATGGCTGGTGGAGGAGACCTCGACGTCCGACACGGAGGAGTCCATCTGGTCACCCACATCCACATCCTCGGTGGTCTGGTCCGTGGAGGCCTCCAGATCGCCAGCTGCGTCCGTCGCCTCGACGTTGCCCCCGTCAGAAGTGGTCAGCAACGTAGGGTTTGTGTGGCCGTATTCCTCGGTCTTCGTTAGCGTAATGCCCTGCGTTTCTGGCGTGCTTGTTTCAGATATTTCGTTGTCTTGAATGTCTGGCTCATTCGCGCTTCCGTCAGGAGACAGAATCACGGAAAGTTCGACCTGGGGCGGGCCACTGGCGTTGTCAGCACCTCCCTCTTCGCCTTCTTCATCAGGTGAATCTGTCAGTCTCTCCACATTAATGACAGTGACGCCCGGGACGATGGTGTTCGCTGGGTCTTCCGTCGCCTGCGTGGTTGGGCCATCTGTCTCGCTGTCGCCCGTAGCTGGCGTGGTGAGGGAGTCTCCTGCAGTGTCTTCGTCAGCAGGACCTTCCTCTGCTGGTACGCTCTGAGAGACTTCTGCTGTGACGTTGCCAGCAGGGCCTTCCTCTCCTGCAGTGCTCGGAGGGACTCCTGCCGCGGCACCGTCAGCTGGGTTCTCCGCTGCTGTGACTCCGTCCGTAGGGCCTTCCTCTGCTGTGGGTTCTTCAGGAGGACTTTCCTCTGTTGCCGCGCTCGGGGGGACCTCTGGTGTGCCTCCGTCCGCAGGACCCTCTTCGGCGTCTCCGATGGACTCCTCTGCCGCAGGAGCGACGCTGGGTGTGGTGGGAGGGCCTTCGTCGGGAGCCGTCGTCCACGTCACCTGTGAGCCATCATGGTCGCCACCTCCCGGTAGCTCGGCGCTTTCCAACAACTGCTGGTCGTGTTCCCCTGGCTGATTGTCACTTTCCACCTTCTGGGGGTCACGTCCCCCTTGCTGCTGGCCACTTCCCTCCTGACCACTTTCCTGGTATTGCTGCTTCATTCCCTGGCCACTTCCTAAACCCTGGAGCTGGCCATCGGCCACCTTATCCACATGTTGCATGGCACTCTCTTCTTCTTCTTCCTCTGGCTCTCCCTGGCCTTCTGCCGCTCCATCCTCCGTCGCTCCTCCTCCTCCTCCAGGCACCTCCTCCTTCTCCTCCTCTTCTTCCTCCAGCGTCACCTCCGCCGGCAGGTCGCAGCAGGCGCCGAAGAGGAACCCGTCGATACAGGTGCCCACGACTTGCCCAACCTGCCGGTTACACTCGAAGTTGAACATGCACACGCCAGGCTGGCCCTCCGGCCCCGAACACCCACGGGGCTCAATCTTCAACCTCCGGTCATCCGAACTGCTGCCTGAGGAGAGAGAGAGAAAAAAAAAAAGGTCACAGGTCATGCTGAAGGTCGAAGGTCATGCTGAAAACACTACTGTTCCATGGTTTCTGTAATAGGCAGCTTGATGGTAAGAATGTCTACACGTTTTGTTTGCACTAACAAAAAGGTGATTGACATTACGGATCACTTTCTACAGGCTCATTACACGTAGGGAAAGTCCTTGTTTTAAGGTCAGGACGTTAACAGAGTCTAGGGTACTAATGAGCACAACTATCAACAGGGATATATCTAAGGTCAAAGGTTATATGCAAGGGCAAATATACCGATTTGATAAGCGCGCGCGCGCGCAGGCTTGAATACACACACAGATAAAACCATAAATCCTCTTCCGTTAACACACACAAAAAATCCTTTCATATTAATACAGACACATACGCACGAAAACACACAAGATGCCCCTGTATCTCATAATGTAGGCGCTTACTATATCCATAAGAACATACATATCACCAATACTCAAGAGGAAAAAGCTTTAGATCCACCAATCTATATAATATTCCCTTGAGTATGGCAGCACGACCTTTGGGAATGGGAGTACGACCCCTGAGCACAACGGTACGACCCCTTTGATGATGATGGTGCGATTTCTGAGCAGACTCTTAATTAGGAACGCCAGGGGTCGTACCGCTGTATTCTCGAGTCGTATCGTCGTGCTGTCATATTCACAATTACTAAACAAAGTAAAGCAGAAAAACGCTATTAATATACATAAAAATACTAAAATTTATACCTTAAATCTATAACAAAAAAATCAATTAAAAAAATCATTCTGAACCACCCGATCTCACGTAATTTGGTTATAACCAAATTTTTGATAATTTTACAACCATTCCTCATACTAACTTTTGTATCACAATCGCTATAAATTTAGAAATACAATGTTGCTTTCGAGAATAAAACAGTCGGAGCTTTTCCTAGTGAAATGGGGAACCTACCAAGCAAGCCATGCGCGTCGACACAATTCTTCCTTCCCGCATTGAACTAGAAATAACGGAGACTAAGATAGGCTTGACCAGACCTGATAAACACACTGAAATGAATTGCTATTTTCAGAATCGTTTAAGAAAGAAAAAGAATATTTTCCACTCGATTAATAACCATACTACCTTTCTTGTTGATTAATATCCAGAACGATTACTGATTCAGAATCTCTTTCTGTCCTATGATTCCTTAATGCTCAACGAACTCTTGTGAATATAATGATTACAGATGATGTAATTATAATCACACTAACATTCCTTTCTTAAAATTGTCCTGTTGTCACTCCACGACTATCAAATTACGGATTCAACAAGATAAACTGACCTGAATATATGATTAAGATACCAGAACTCATACGCAGCACAGCTGAGAATGTACACAAAGACGATTCTAATTACAGATCCAACACACGCTCGTAATATCACATCCAACCCAACTGACCCTGTGAACTTCACCTCTCTGACCTTGACGCCTGGAAAAACTAGTCAAGGCTTTGCCGATATGTCAAGGTCAGTCCTTGAACCTTCGCTGATTAATGCATCACAAAGTGCTAACACTGTGATTAAGCCATGACGAAACTGATCACAAGATGGGGCCAAACACTACTAAATATTAATCTGTTTGGATCGGCCATGTTGATGTGTCTACATCACGTGATCATCATTGCTACAAGCTATCTATGCAATTTCAACATTCTTTTAAAATCTTAGCCATTCACATTTGATGATTTCCTGTGGGAGATTATTTTCAAATTTCCTAAATCTTTCGAATACAAAAATACTGAACTCAATATTCTGCTGGATCGGAAATCTGGAAAATATTCAGGTTGAAATTTTCCAGGTAGATAACAATCGCTCCCTGGTGGTGACCGAACGGGTCAAAATATTCTATATATGACCAGCGCTCCATTACGATGCTGGGCAGCTCAGTAACAAACAGTTCCTCTTTACTTGGTACAACGCACACATACTGTACTGTTATATCTTTCATTGCTGCATGTAAAGTGACGTAACTGTTTGAGAGGGGTTTTTAAAATTCTGTATTCAAACCTTATGTTATCGCTTATCTTTGAGAGGTATAAAATATGCACTAAAGGTGTCGTGAGTTTATGACTCGCTGAAAAAGATAAGAATTAGATTGAATATATTAGTAAATACAGTCTCAAACGGATGAAAAATGATTTACAAAGAACAGGGCCAAGACTCACTTTAACAGGTAATAAAGTCGTCTCTCAATACAGAAACTTGAAATGTAGTCTCCTTACCGAGTATCTCTCGAAATCTTTTAAAGAAAAGTAAAAAGTGAGACTTCCGTGCCTTCGTCACACTTCTGTGACGGGTGCCAAACCACTAAATAAGAAAAACTCACGATAAGAAAGTTGATCTGTAGCAATCGTATACTGAATATTCACTTTCTCCACACCTGAGGTGGACACCAGCCGGGGGTGGAAAATGCGGATAAAACCCAAGCCAATTGTGTGTGTGTGTGTGTGTGTGTGTGTGAGAGATGGCGGGCCACGAATGTTAAAATTTTTCCTAAAGTTAGGATTACTAATACAAGAAATTTCCTTAGGAATATGTGAACAAAAGTACAGGAAATTTTCCAGGGCCTGGGTGTATAAAAGCCAGAGCATTTCCTGAGCTTTATGAACTTAACCATAAACAAATTTCCCTGTTTGTATACGCATGCCAGAAATTTTCTTTTGGTTAGGGTAGGAATGCCAGAAATCTCCCAGCGTATAGGGTCTGAGTACAAAAAAATAATTGGAAATAATATCTAATTTCTACAACTGTTTTGCTAATAAATTCTTATATAAAAATCATACAATCTTAACCCATAAGTCGCTGTTAAACATTTTAATATACTCAAAAACACTGAATTTTCTTTACCATATATATATATATATATATATATATATATATATATATATATATATATATATATATATTCCCACAAAACTCTTCACAATGAAAATGAAGCCAGTCCACCAGATGTCTGTGAAGTAAATAACATCAAATCTTAACTGTTTTAGGACCCCAGAATCATCTTGTACCAAGATTATAAGACTATTATTCTTAAGTATTATCTTCAGGTGGATTAAATGGATACTTCCACTCAGTTTACTCTTCCACATCCTCAATTTACATCCAGTGATAACGTGAAAATGGGTTCCCACATTAGTAAAAACTGTAAATGTGTACACCAAGATGACTCGTCATTTAACACTAATTTTCTTCAGTTCCACGTAAATCCTCCCACAGAAAACGGCTCCACTGCACACAAAACGAAGTCTCTCCCCCACCTTTATAACAACTTTACTGCAACCGGACCTTTTTATATAATGAAGTCTGACGCTCACGACACTTGTGAGAAATGGCTGCATATAACCGTAAGACAAAGGTATACTGATATATAAACCATATGACAACCGGAAAGGCAAAACAAATGTCAATGTTAAGCTGAGTACACAGGGTTTTGGGTCTCTCTCTCACTCTCTCTCTCTCTCTCTCAACCCAGCCGAATGTGAAATCTCTACTTCCTACCCACGAACTGCCACCAGCGCTGGGGATGTCTCGACACACGACCCAGCACATCGAATGCAGCAGACGGCAGCGCACTCCCTCCCTTCGTCTGACCCACCCGCCATTAAAGCCAATCCCGGGAGACAATAGGTACAGGAGACCTCAGATGGATCCAAGACGCGACGAACCGTTGGGCAAAAACACGTTCTTTTAATAAATGAAAAAAGTTTATTTATTGCTACCATGACCAACTTCTCGGGGTGTTTTCCATGCTGTATCACAAAAGACTTTAACAAAAACACTTGAGGTGACTGCTAGAGAGGCACTTGGGTCGGGTGGCCAATTCCTAGATAGCTTCCTTCACTTTTGCCTACCAAGGCGCACTAAGTGACCCCTCTCCTACACGTGACGTAAGGCTGTTATGTGAAAGATACAGGTTAACCTCGAGGGAATACAAAGAAGATAAAGTGATTAGTTAAACATAAGGAGCAGAAAAAGAGAGCTAATTGGAGTAAAATTAACCTGCAAGTATATAGGATAAGTAGACTGCAGAGAGAGAGAGAGAGAGAGAGTCTCTGCTATAAAACACTACCGTCTGCACGTCTGCTGGAGTCGGCGAGCTGGGGCGGGCCAGTAAAGTAGGGCCGGCACGGCCACGAGTGACTGTGCGAGACCAGGGAAAGTGAACCAACCATCTAGGGGAGAAAGTGGGCCATATTTCCCTCCCGAGACGACCCCTCATGTTTCCCACGGTTGTGGCTTGCTCTCATGCAAGCCCCTCCCCCCACACCCCAGTTCCTCCCCCCCACAACGTTACCTGATACACCAACCTACTTATAAAACCAGGTGTGTGACCTTTAAGTAAGTGAGACTGGCGTGGGTTATTCTGTACAGGCCCGGGGAGTCGATGCCTTCTTTAACTCCCCTCCTGCGTGTAATTCTGGGCGTCTGGCGGTATTTTTGGTGCGTTTTTAATAACGGTACAGTCATTTGAATAACGTCTGAGATCATTAAAGACTCAGCGAGATGATCTAATCCAACCTAAGTTGACGTTAAGGCGTTCAAAAAATCTGTATGATGTTACTATTGTTTCAGGTCTTCCCGCACCTCCCAAACTGCCACTTGTCTCGTTTTCTATGTACTGACTTGGACTACACAGTGTCCTGGACGGGAATGAACCCTCATCCTACAATGAACTCCTTGGGAGGCGTCTCTCCAACCCCGCTTCCCCCACCTCCCTCCCCACTTTCTCTGAGAACTAGTAACTGTCATCGTGCAGGAAAATAACGTTCCTCATGAACATAATTGTATAATCAATAATTTGGGAAATGCTTTCAAGGGAAAAAAGATACTTGTGCATTTTACTTAATCACCTCCGTTGAAGTTAATAACACGTTGATTAAACTTTCTCTTCTCAGAACTTAAGACTTACTCCGGAAACCATCTAAACTACATAACTTCAAAGGTTACACATCAACTATCCTGACTACACAGCTTTTTACACACTGTAGGGTATTTAGAAGTAATGATTTAAGTCTTTACCACCGTTCCTTTACCAAAGTGTTTGTGTCTCTCTTGCCCGACCTATATTTACGACCCGTTATAGCAGCCTAATCGTGTTTACGTGTATAGCCAACCCAACCCTGCTAACTGCCATGTCACCTAGCTTACAGCCTGTACGTGATGATCTCATCATAGTAAGGCGCTCCGTATGGCAACACTGTCTCTTGTGTCGCCTGATTGGCCCGGTCCAACAGACCCACACACACACACACACACACACACACAGTACGACTGGATGGTCTTTGAATTAATCTTGGACACTAAGTGCTCAAGATTCTTCGATCGTTTGGTTACAATTTGAACGTAAGAGCTTGAACGATCCAGGCAGTCAGTAAGCCTAAAAACTTCTAAAAACAACAAAAAAAACCTTTGGAGGGGGGGAAAAAAATAATTCGGCAACTCAGAATTCGAGATGTGCCAAGAGGGTCCTTATTGGTTGAGGCATTTGGATGCGTGTGACTTGGTCTACTCACCAGTACTGACTGACGCAGGAACCGTTACAGAGTGAACTACATTTCCTGTTAATTAATGACGTTTCAAGTCCAGGTGGTGGGATAGATATATATACAGAGCTGGGAGACGGGTTTTTTAACGTCTTGAAGACGTTGGGAGGTGTTGAATCACAGTTTCTGGGAATTCAGTGATCAACGGGATGGGAAAAAAGAGAAGAGTAGTGCGGGGAAAAGAGACTCGGTCTTAGTCGGCTTGCAACATTGCCAATCGAATTTTCTAAGATGTGGATAAAACAAGCTTTCGGTACGTTGAAACTCTATCATCAGGATTAATATCAGGGAAGGCATAACAGTTCTCAATTCTTCGGGTTACCTCTGACCTGAAACCACTGATTTCTGGGCATTTAGCAATATAATGTCTGTCTGTCTGTCTGTCTGTGTACCAAGCACAGAGCAAAGCCGACATTTGGAATGCTCGGAGTTCTAGTTTTCCGTAACTTGCTAAACATACCCGCAACCAGACGTAAATATGGAAGTGGCAACATTCGGATGTTTCTTGGGAATACAACCATTAGGATGTTTGATATAACGGGTCTTTCAGCATCTGTAGGTTAGGTCATTAAGGGATAATGCCAATGAGGATGGAGCGGGCTATGGTTCAGACCAAGCCAAGATTGGTGGGAGGAGACGGCAGCAGACAAGTCAGTCATAGCAAGATTATCAATTACAGTCATGTTCAATTTATATCTATAGAAACAGGGACTTTAGTATTGTAGGCGTCAGCCTTCAGGGAGTGAGTAATGGAAGGAATAACTTCTTACAGGGCACTATAGAAAACGGAACTCTCTCCCTTCCCATGTCTTTTCCAATAACTATGACTTGGCTCATTTCAAAAGACAGTAAGTCTTTCACTTTCTCAAAAATTTGTAAATACTTTCACTTGTCTTTTCTTTTTCCCGTTTCATGATTCTCTCTATATTTCAATTAGGGCCCGGCCTTGATGACATGGACTTTTTGTCCGTGACTGGAGCCTTCAACATAAAATAAAAAAAGATACTTGAGCAAAATACCTCTATATCCACAGAGTGATACAAGTCAACCACAGTTTTCCCGCCCTGCTACCAAAAAACAGCATCAACAACGAGGAAAACACATACCAGACCCATATCTGAACAAGATATTTCCCGTGTCACTGCGGTAGACTGGGTTTCCATGCCGGGAACGTTACGGTCGCTGCCTCCGTGACGGAGCACTGCAGGGAGAAACCCCGTGTGACGTGAGAGCTATCGTGCGTTATCAGAGGGACGCGAGAGGTATCGTACGTTATCAGTGGGACACGAGAGCTATCGTACGTTATCAAGGGGACGCGAGAGCTGTCGTACGTTATCCGTGCGACGCGAGGGCTATCGTACGTTATCAGTGGGACACGAGAGCTATCGTACGTTATCAGGGAGACGCGAGAACTATCGTGCGTTATCAGAAGGACGCGAGAGCTGTCGTACGTTATCAGTGTGACGCGAGTTGTCGTACTTTATCAGTGTGGCGCAAGAACTGTTGTACGTTATCAGGGGGACGCGAGAGGTATCGTACGTTATCTGGAGGGACGCGAGAAATATCGTGCGTTATCAGTAGGACCCGAGAGCTATCGACGTTATAAAGGGGACGCGAGAACTATCGTACGTTATCAGTGTGCCGCGAGAACTATCTTACGTTATCAGGGGGAAGCGACGGCTATCGTGCGTTATCAGGAGGACGCTAGAGTTGTCGTACGTTATCAGTGTGACGCGAGAGTTATCGTACGTTATCAGTGTGGCGCAAGAACTGTCGTACGTCATCAGGGGGACGCAAGAGGTATCGCACGTTATCAGGGGAGGAGAGAACTATCGTGCGTTATCAGTGGGACCCGAGAGTTATCGTACGTTCACAGGGGGACGCGAGAGCTATATTAGTGGGACCCGAGAGTTATCGTACGTTCACAGGGGGACGCGAGAGCTATCGTTCGTTATCAAGGGGACGCGAGAACTATCGTACGTTATCAGTGTGCCGCGAGAGCTATCGTACGTTATCAGGAGGACGCAAGAGCTATCGTACGTTATCAGAAAAACTATCTAACTCAGTTCGCTTTTAAGGGTGGAAATCTGTATGACTTGACAGCAATCGTAAGTTATCAGGAAAACTATTTAAATGAAGAGAATCTGGATGACCTTAAGAGCTATCGTAGGTTACAGGCAAAACAATTTAACGTCCAAGGTAGAAGTCTGCATGACGCGGGAGTTATCGTACGTTGCCAGCAATACCATCCCGTATGACTCGATCTCTTCAAAAAATTACCAAAGAATTTCGGACATTTTCACTTTCCTGAGCATATTCTTACAGATACGAATTCCCCAAATGTACTGTAAAAGAATTTTTAATTATAATTTCATGAAACATACGTCTTACGAAGTTCACTGAGGGAATAAGTAGTTAAATTTACATATTTACGAAATGATAACATAAAAACAGAGAGGAACTGTGAGCGTTTCAAGCCAAGGGCTCAAAGACAGACTTCTGCGCATGATGGCACCGCTAACCCCAGGGCACTGGGAGGGAGGGATACAGTCCTTTATGACTCGTATTTCTGTACCTTTCACTAAGTTCTCGAACTTTACCACCCCTCCTGATGCGCAAGTCGTCTGCGCAGAACGTACCCACTGCGTATACAATTGCACCAACTTGTCGGGTATGTTTTCAGTACGTTAAGTCATCAGCTTTCTCCTCGAAAATCAATTCCGCGTGCCACCCTTTTCACTGGTCACGTATTTTCCACACGAATCACGAATTTTTCCACAGGAATCACGAATCACGTATTTTTCCACAAGAATCACGAATTTTTCCACACGAATCACGTATTTTTCCACAACAATCAAGAAATTTTCCACACGAATCACGTATTTTTCCACAACAATCACGAATTTTTCCACACGAATCACGAATAACGTATTTTTCCACACGAATCACGTATTTTTCCACAGGAATCACGAATCACGTATTTTTCCACACGAATCACGAATCTCGTATTTTTTTTTCCACATATTCGGGAGCACGTGACGAGCTGCGACGGGGGCCGGAACACCTGAGATGCGCGTGACGTGCTGACCCCCTTGCAGTCGTGAGCACCTCAGTGTTCATGGGCCAGAGAACTGAACACGTGAGAACAAACAAGAACACTGAAGTAATACGAAGATGACGGCAGTCTTAAAAAAAATCATACAAGGGTCATTTGAGATGTCAATACGCCAACTTAATCGACTCACGAACCCTAAACTTACCCCAATGATAACTTAACCAAACCCACCAACCAAGATTCTCCTCTGAGGCGTACGATTTAAGTGAAGGGTGACCCACTTCAAGTGGGATGCTGAAGCGCTCGCCAACATACGCATCAGTACATGGAGTTATATGATCCTACAGCATATATAATGACTGAAAGCTGAGCTCAAATGTAAAAGCTAATAGCAAGATACAGACGTTCATAAGAACACGGTCACGGACGTGGACGTCGAGGGGAGTAGAAAACTTACTAAAAAAATCTTAAAATCGACCTTAGAATTGCAACTCACTCAATATCAACCAGATTTTATCAACATGACGCATCTGGTACGGCTTCTAAGCCACGGACAGTCTTGACTGTATTTAAAGTCAGCAGTAATGATGTACTTGATTCATATCAAGCACTTGAATAATTACAACACTGGGGAAACGGACGCAAAGAGGAATAATTATCCACAGTGATCCAACTGGAGGCAATCTATACTTTCAAAGCTAACCACATCCGGGTACTGCTTGTTCCCCAGCTCTCCCTTATTTGTGGCCAACAATTTAGAGTGTCTTTCTCTCTCTCTGCATCTCTCTTTTTTCTCTCTATTATTAATCACTCGCTTTTACTGCATGTCCACATCATCACTTGCGACAACAGAAAACACGTTTAGTCACAGCGCAGTAACTTCAGAAAGATAAACTGCTGAATTGTGTGCATAATGTTTGATAATCTATTAAATCGTTGTCAACAGTCTTTGGGATCGTTCGGAACAACCCTTGGGCATCACTGACGACTTGACCTATGACCTGACCCTCACGAACGAGGTCAAAGACTCAGGTCTTCATTCATAAGGGTCGTACGTCCGTGCTCAAGAGGTTAAAAGCATTTTTTTTTATGAAGGCTCCAGTCACGGACAAAAGTCCACATTAAGGCCGGGCCCAAACTGAAATAAAGAGAAATAAAAAACGGAGTGAGAAAAGACAAGGGAAAGTATTTACGAATTTCTGAGAAAGTGAAAAAAAAAACTGTCTTTTGAACTTTGATTCCCTGATTATCTGGGTTTTAGACCCACCAACTGCTAGGGTTATCAAGACCATCATCTTCGAGTTATAACAACCAATTACGAACCATTTAAACACTTCCTCAGGTGTTCAATATAATTCAGAGGCCATATAAGCTCTCACTGCACATACAGCCCATGGGTTCAAAGGTTTACTGACAACAATGTTCAAGTATCTATCACCAACACACAGTTTCCGAAATATTACTGTAACACTTTAGACATTTGATCCCTCAGCAAAGGAGTCAGAAGCTTTCAGCTATGTTAAGAAAACATTTAGAGTCAAACCCACTCATATCAAAACCTCACGCCATCAAAAATCACTGTAAACGTGAATTTTCCGTAATGAAAACTCGACGGATTTCGTACAAGAACGGACAATAAAAAAATGCTTTTAGTATTGACACATAACGAGACAAAACTGTATTGTATGTTACTGAGTCTTGACAATGCAGCTTCGAACCATTACAAAACGTCCAAAAAAGGAACAGAGAAGGGGCCAAGTGAGGATTTTCCCTCAAAGGCTTAGTCCTCTGTTCTTAACGCTACCTC
>JAYMFT010370901.1:0-21647 GCA_038088735.1 Panulirus argus
ACTGCTTCCCTAAATACCCCATTCCCCACCCACTCCCCTTGCTTCATTTACTCTCACCTTTTGCCATTCTACACTCAGTAAATACCCCATTCCCCACCCACTCCCCTTGCTTCATTTACTTATTGTATTACAGACGTGGAAGAAAAAATCCCTTCTACCAATAACCTAGTAAAACAGGGAGATTACCAACTTGTTAAGCCTAGCACAGGCCAAGATGCTGTGTTTGTAATAATGTACTATGTATACAATTGAATGACTTCTTCGAAAAAGTCGGGACACAACTGGTAAACATTGTTGTGCGTCGAGACCATGATACACCGAGAAAGTGGCGGAAATATTGCAGTAATCATCGTGATTCAGCTGAGTGAAATAATAATGTGTGTTAATATAATAGCATATTAACACCAAATTAAGTACTTCTGGGTACAAACTACAACATGTAATGTGAATGCGTGGAGATTCTAACCCATTTAACTTCATTTCACGTTACTGTCTCTGAACAGCTGACGATATTCACTACTTGGTTCGTGCGGCGGCTTGGTGCAGGACATTAGGAGACACTGGGTTTTTCCAGTATCGCCCCTCAAATTGTCAACTGACGCGGTTGTGGGTTACAGTATGTGATCTTTCCTGACTTACTAATTGCCTGAGGAATTAACTTTGTAGCCCAACAGATTATAACTATAATATCTAACCTCAGTCCAACAGCACAGGGTGAGGTCAGAGCTTGGGACTTTCGAAACTAGGTTGCACCAGTCAGCGACGTTTATTCTCTTGGGGAATAACTCCTGCTCCCAGACGGCCTCCGTGACTTGACCTCCCTATATGTTCGGCCATCACTTGAGGACTGCAGCCGAACTATCTGTTGGTCTTTAGACTCAAATTCGCTGACTAGTGACTAGACGTCTCTCGCCATGACATGGACCCAAGAAGTCTTTGTGGTCAGCACCACCCGTGGGTAGCAGTCTTGTTGATCCTATGACGTAGGCCAGTCCTACACCTGTACCACTGCGCTCTGGCTCCATTACTTACCTCGCTTGCATTACTTTACCCACTAACGCAATGATGTTGTTATTCGTGTTTCGGTATCCCTCTCAATTCCACGAACCATAACTTTTACCAAAAGAACACCAGCTAAGCTAGTGACCGCTATAGTTCTCAACCTTCCTCTACCCTTTACCTTTATCCTGACCTCTCCACCCGCTCAGAGGCATGCCCCTCTACCCTCATGTCTTTGTCAGGTCAGGCCTTCATCCAACAGCCTCCGATGTTTCTGCTTCCTTCTCCAAGCGTTCATCTGGAAAAGAAAATGAGAAAGAAGAGGAGCAGTGAAGAGATCTATTGTCTCTCCCCAAAGTGCTAACCATACTCACGGCGACCCGACGCGGTGGCAGGTCACGGCACGTAACCTCATCTGACCACCTAATTTCCGGTGGAATGAGTTGGGTAGCCCACACCCGACGGCTCCACCAATCAGTAAGCAACGTTTCTAATTACCTAGAGAGCCAGCTTCTCCCAGACCGTATTCGTGACTTCAACTTATTGCCTCTTATATACCTGGGCATCAACATAAGGAAAGCAGTCAGGATTGTTGACCTACTGCAGACATCAAGTATACCACTTGGGTACCTGAGGCCTTAGCAATATAACTTCAGACCAAGGCGCCATTAGGGTGCCTCCTCTGTTAGTGGAAGTCCATTACATGACTCCTTACGTTTCACCTTCCTGCCAGGGTTCCTTGTTTTGCCTTAACTCCGACGTCCACCTTCGGCAGGACTCGCATCGGACATTGCTCCACCAGCACAAGTAGCTGTAACAACGGGACCAACGGCCACTCCTGCAGTACAAAACAGTAGCCGTGGTATGCACTACACCCAGCAGTCACGCACCTCCCCCGCGGTATCCTGCTTCACCCTATGCATCTTCATCAGCAGCACGGGACTCCTTTAAGCCTGTCATAGCCTACATCTCACCCTGACTAACTTGATTTTCCTACCACAATCCTATACCTTTTGTAATACTCTGTCCTAGCTCAATCGCCTCTGTATTTATCATCAAAACATAGTCTAACCATAACCCCACTGAAAGAACACCGCTAATTATTACGTTTGAATAAATATGAATTTTCATTATATCATTGATATATTTATATGATAAACTGTGATTTTACTTTACCAATACTTGTGAACACCGCTATTTTGTTTGCTGTTTCCGTACTCATGTGTTTAGTTTCATCAACTAACCACTGCACAGGCAACAAGCTCTTCGTCGACATCCCATTTTTGACAGAAAACAGGAAACACTTAAATTTCTGTCTTGCGGCTGATTCGATACAGCCTCTCAAAATATTTGATTTGTTGTGAAACATTTAGGCTACAGACTTATTCTTATTTGACAACAACATAGATACTATGTTAACAAACAATTTCAGAACATATCTTTGTCTGTCCGAGGTTTTAGGAATAAGATTATTAATTAAAGGTCTCTATATCAACTAAGCTATCTCCTCCCCCATAAAGGATTTTGATGTTCTCCCCAGCCTTAGCAGTGGAATTTCTTTACTAAATTTAATACTTTTCACTTATTTTAATATTAAAAGAAAACTGTGAGGATTCCTTAGCGGGCAACGCGGATGGTTGGATGGTTATTTAGGCTTGACATATCAATTGCCAGGGTCATTAAGGCCGTCAACGTCAAGCTAAGTCCACCAATCGAAAAGTCAGACACCTTCTTCTTGTGTTACGAATAATTCTAAGTCCACGTACATTCTCACTGTCCATGTGGCCCTGCACATGGAGGTGTGTGGCCTGGAAATCCCTCGCTGGCAGCCCTGGCAACATTGGGGTCAGTGTGGCGGGTGGTGTGCGAGGCGTTCAGTGTTCTCGTAGAACTGAGTGTAAGGGGTACGGTTTGTGCTCCTAGTGTTGGTGTGTGTGTGCGTGTGCGTGTACAAATGAGATTTAAACTCCTTCAAGGATTGTACGTCGGTCATTTCAACAGTGAAGTGAGAGAGAAAACTACCGCTGATCATTGGGATTTTTGCTGTTAAAGGTGAGATCATAGAGGTGTATTGTTTATATCTTCATGTATTGCAGTAAGTTTGGAAAGTTTGCTTACATCTCTGCTGGACGACGCAATCTTCGCTTTTGAAGGTAATTCTTTATTGTTTGGCTTGTCATAGACGGTAGCTAGGACCAGAGTGTTGTGTGTAGTAGTAACTCGTGAACCATGAAGTAGGAAGGAAAAGTATTAAAAAGTGGAATCGATGTGTTTCATACAAGTACCCATTTCACACACAAGCACTGTAACCCACCGTTCCACAGCTACATAAACAAGAGGGATTATGCGTGTTGGTAGCCACAGCTGTAGACCGTGAGCTGAAATGTTTCTGATCATCTTGAACAGCTGGGCATAAGAAATGTTTATCCTTGACCGTGATAGATACACGTAGCCTTTCCTAGTGGGAAGACGACTTGTGTAGATACACGGTACGACCCTTCAACACAACGGTATAACCCTTCCATTTGATGGCCTGGCCTTAAGGGTCATGTCAAAGGCCACACCATTATACTCAAGGGTCGTATCAAGGGCTTAACTATATGGCCTTGCACAACAGGACGAAGACACCCGTGGGATTTCCTTCAAAACTTTCCCACTTTATGTTCACCGTCACCGACACTACCACCACCATCACCCACACCACAATCTCACCACCTGCATCACCATTGCTTCTACCATCGGTACGTCCGCATCTTCCACCGCCACTACTTCCACCACTACCACTACCAACAACACCACTACTTCCATCTCCACCGCTATTCGCACCACTACCACTACCATTACTTCCACCACAGCCTCTTCTACTACCACTGCTACCACCACCTATACCGGCACCACTACTTTTACTAATGCTTCCACTACCCTATTTCCTCCACCACCGCCCCTACTTCCACCACCACCCCTGCTTCCATCACCTACTACTATTACCACCATCACCACCACCACCACCAACACCGCCACCACCACCACCTACTACTATCACCACTACCACCACCACCACCTCCACCACCATCGCTACCTCCACCACCACAGCCTCACCACCAACAACGCTACCTGCACCGCCTACACTACTTCTGCTACTGCTTCCATCAACACAGCTACCTTCTCTACCACTACTTTCACCACAACCACTACTACCTCGACCAACACCACTACTACCGCCACCACCACTACCTGCACCGCTAACCTGCTTCTACCACTGCTTCCATCACCACAGCTACCTCCACCACCATCGCTACTTCCACCACCACTGCTACTACAACCACAATCACCATCACCACCACCACTACTACTACTACTATCAACACCAACATTACTATTTCCATCATCGCCGCTTCCTCCACCACCACTACTTCCACCACCCTACTACCACCATCACCACCCTTATTCCACCACCGCTACCTTCACCTCCATCACTACTATCACCATCATCATTAAGTCTACAAACACAACCAATACTTTCACCATCACTACTCTTCTACCACTACGTCTGCTGCTACTGCCACCACCACCACTTCCACCATCACCACGAATACTACAACAACCTCCACCACCACCACTACGTCTGCTTCCACCACCACATCCATCACCACTACTTCCACCATCACCTCGTCTCCTACTATCATAACGTCTGTTCCCACCTCCACCACCACTACTTATATACCACCACCACATCTACTACCACACCACCACCACTACATTCACCATCACCTCGCCTGATAGCACACCACCACTACTACTTCCACCATCACCACTACTTCCACCTCACTATGTCTACCACCACCAACACCATCACTACGTCTGTGACTACCACCTCTTCTTCCTCCATCAATACGTCTGCTACTTCCACCTCCACAATTTCCACCATCACTACGGCTACAGCCACCACTTCCAAAACCACTA
The DNA here is from genome assembly GCA_038088735.1 of Panulirus argus. NCBI lineage: Eukaryota > Metazoa > Arthropoda > Malacostraca > Decapoda > Palinuridae > Panulirus > Panulirus argus. Next base: position 4,963 of record JAYMFT010370901.1, read on the forward strand.
CTTCCACCAGCACGACGTTTGCTACATTCATATCCACTACTTCCACCATCACTACATCCCTTGCATCCACTTCCACTACTTCCATCATCACTACATCTACTGCCACCACTACTTCCACCATCATTACGTCCCCTGCATCCACTTCCACTACTTCCATCATCACTACGCCTACTGCCGCCACTACTTCCACCATCATGATGTGTACTACCTCCACGTCCACTACGTCCACAATCACTACGGCTGCTACCACCACCTCCAACCCCACTACTTTCGCCATTGCTACGTCCAGTCCTTCCACCATCACTGTGTGTGCTGCCACCACTTCCACCATCACTACGTTTACTACCAACATCTCCACTCCTACGTCTACCACCACCAACCCCACTCATACCACCATCAGTATACGTCTACTATCACCACCACTACTTTCACCATTACTCCTACTACAACCATTATCACCACAGGAGTTACTACTTCCGCCACTATCTCCTCCTTCACCACTGTTATAGACCCCACCACCACACTCATTACAACAACCATCACGGTCGTCAGCAACCACAAAACCCACAACCACTGTCACATTTCACCACCATTGCGCCAGCCACCACCACCATTTGCATCACCTACCTACCTACTACCTTCCATGCCTATCTACCAACGTATATCTACCTGCTACCCTGCATCCAGGGCCTCGAGACTCAACACCGTGTCAGCAGTCATTCGTAAGAGGCTGGGATGCACAGCACTACACAAGATGCAGATGATCCTTGCGTACCAGACCAGCCAGGCTACGTGGGCCTGCGGTCCGCCGCTTCCAACAGCTTTGTCAACCAACGACCCATCCCAACAAACACTGACTATGGGAGACAGACTACAGGAGAGTTCACCGGGTTTACTGATCAGGCCACTCTGTCCTGCGGCAGCACCTTGGCCGCCACAGGCTGGCCTTGCCTTGGCCTGGGGTGGGTCAAGACACCAAGGTGAACGTGTGACCCACACTACTGGGAGCGGCAGGCCTGCTGTGACGCTTGACCTTGTCTCCCGCTCGCCTCCCACCCATGTGGCCTGGCTGAAGCTTCAGTATGGCAGGGTTTCCTCACCTGGGGAAAGGACCAGGGTGTTGGGAAGGTATGGGTGGGTTTCCCTACCAGGGGGAAGGACCAGGGTGTTGGGAAGGTATGGGGGGGTTTCCCTACCTGGGGGAAGGAACAAGGCGTTGGGAAGGTATGGGTGGGTTTAGCCCCTGTATGCATGACAGGTTTGGCTCCTGTATAAATGGAAGGTCTGGCACCTGTATACAAGGCAAGTCTGACCATTGTACAAATGGAAGGTTTGGCACCTGTATACAAGGCAGGTCTGGCCGCTATATACAAGGCAGGTTTGACATCTGAATACAAGATAGGTCTGGCTCTTGTACACCTGAGAGGTTTGGCACCTGTGTATATGGTAGGTCTGGAACCTGTATGCACGGCAAGTCTGGCCCTTGTACACAGGTTTGGCTTCTGTATACAAGGCAAGTCTGGCTCTTGTGCATTGGCAGGTTTGGCACCTGTATACAAGGCAGGTTTGGCCCCTATATACAAGGCAAGTCTGACCATTGTACATATGGAAGGTTTGGCACCTATATACATGGAATGTTTGGCCCCTATATACGAGGCAAGTCTGGCCCTTGTACACTTAGCAGGTTTGACACCTGTGTACATGGCAGGTTTGGCCCCTGTATACAAGGCAGGTTTGGCCTCTATATACAAGGCAAGTCTGACCAATGTACATATGGAAGGTTTGACACCTGTATACATGGAAGGCTTGGCCCCTAAATACAAGGCAAGTCTGGCCCTTGTATAATGGCAGGTTTGCCATCTGTATACAAGGCAGGTTTGACCCCTATATACAAGGCAGGTCTGACGATTGTACATATGGAAGGTTTGGCACCTGTATACGTGGCAGATTTGGCCCCTATATAAAAGGCAGGTTTGGCACCTGTATATATGGCAGGTCTGGCACCTGTATACAAGGCAAGTCTGACCATTGTACATAGGGAAGGTTTGGCACTTGTATACAAGGCAGGTTTGGCCCCTGTATACAAGGCAAATCTGACCAATGTACATACAGAATGTTTGCACCTGTATACATGGAAGGCTTGGCCCCAAAATACAAGGCAAGTCTGGCCCTTGTACACTGGCAGGTTTGGCACCTGTATACAAGGCAGGTTTGACCCCTATACACAAGGCAAGTCTGACCATTATACATATGGAAGGTTTGGTACCTGTATATATGGCAGGTTTGGCACCTGTATACAAGATAGGTCTGGCCCTTGTACACTGGTTTGGCACCTGTATATATGGCAGGTCTGGTACCTGTATACGAGACAACTCTGACCATTGTACATTTGGAAGGTTTGGCACCTGTATACAAGGCAGGTTTGGCCCTTATATACAAGGCAAGTCTTGCCCTTGTACACTGGCAGGTTTGGCACCTGTGTACAAGGCAGGTATGCCCTCTATATACAAGGCAGGTCTGACCACTGTACATATGGAAGGTTTGTCACCTGTATACATGAAAGGTTTGGCCCCTAAATACAAGGCAAGACTGGCCCTTGTACACTGGCAGGTTTGGCACCTGTATACGTGACAGGTTTGGCCTCTATATACAAGGCAAGTCTGGCCTTTGTACATGCGGAAAGTTTGGCATCTGTATATTGGCAGGTTTGGCACCTGTATACATGGTAGGTTTGGCACCTGTATGCATGGTAAGTTTGGCACCTGTATGCCTGACAGGTTTGGCACCAATATATATGGCGGGTTTAGTCCCTGTATACAAAGCAAGACTGTCCCTTGTACACATGGCAGGTTTTGCACCTATATACAGGATAGGTCTGGCCCTTGCACACCTGGCAGGTTTGGCACGTGTATACAAGGCAAGTTTGGTCCCTATATACAAGGCGGAAGGTTTTGAACCTGTATACATGGCAGGTTTGGCTCCTGTATACATAGTAGGTTTGGCACCTGTATACAAGGCAAGACTGGCCCTTGTACACATGGCAGGTTTGGCATCTGTATACAAGGCAGGTCTGCCCCTTAAACACTTGGCAGGTTTGGTCCCTACATGCAAGGAAAGTCTGGCCCTTGCACACTGGCAGGTCTGGCACCAATATACATGACGACTTTAGCTTGACTGACAGGTGTATAATTATCAGACTAGTTACTTACACTTGTTATAAATATTTTCCTGCCTCAGCTGCTGGAATACACATCTTTTGACTTCTCTCACGTATGATTTTAGTTTATTTGTTTTTCCTGCGCAGGTAACCTGGGTTACGTGAGCGGCCCGCTGGTAGAGTATGTTGCCTGGGCACCCGACCAGCACGGGCGGTCGATTTAACTCAGCTGCCAGGTAGCGTTTTAACAACCTTATTATTGCCGTACAGGATAATTTGCCGTTAGACGACCACAAACGCCAGTTTCATGGTGAATTACAGAAAGCTACTTAACATTAATACAATATATTGTTTATCACCAGAAATTCACATGTCGCTCAGGTATCAAAGCTGTTATAGATTAATCAGTCAATAAGTCAACAAGAAGGACTACTTGTTATTTCACTATAAAGACTTACTTTCCACTGAGGCCTGTATTTACCCCTCAAAGATTATATCAAAAGAATAGCTAGCGTTGGCAATCAAAGAGTGTGGGGTTGGCGGAGGCAAGCCTGGTACAGGAAGTCACAATACCCCTCCATATACGGTTTACGAACACAATGGCCTCCTACATCCTGAAGGAAAAGGAATAGTGATGTTGTCACTGTTGATAATAGAAAACGGGGTTATGAATACACATTGATACAAAATGTTTAATGCATAGAACATGGGGAGTGAGTAACAAACTATATATAGCAGAATGACGTGGCACTCCCTCCCGCCCTCTGTCTGCGTTTTCTACTATTGAACATTAACGGCGGAACCAAAATAATAAATTTTCATTCTCAAGTGTAATGATCATCATTTTGGCAACGATGTAAACTTTATCGTATTTATCAGATCAAATTTTCCGTGGTTTTATCAAATGATGAAGTTAGGGAAAATAAATATTTTTTCATTTGCGTCCATTTGCAATTTGTGTTAGACGGACCTTGAAGGGAAATCCCACGTAGAAGCGACCGGGAATCGTACAAAATACTAGGAAGGATATCGCAAACAACAACAGACTAATGGGTCCTAACGAAGCTGTTTGTGATAGTGTTAAAGAACAGGACGCGTGGATTAGCGTAGTCAGGAGTGAGAGACAGACAGGTGTTTGAAAGTGAAAAGCCCATAAACATGTGACTCACGAACCGCAAATAACGTCACTCGTGGATTTGAAGCCAGTTATTTTTCAAGTTTATTATTAAACTTGTGTATCGCTGCTCTTGCGGTTATCATTGGTGAATTACTCCAAGTGTTGCTTTAATGTTGAAGAAATCCATCCATTGCCTCATTCGAAGTCAAATGTCTGCACATTACGACAAGTGAAATCGGACCAAATTATCCAAAAGTATTTTCTTACATCGATTACATGGAAACTTCTGGTAATTCTGAATACCTGTATCAGATCACCTCTTAACTTTTTCTTTTCCATGCTATATAAATTTCAGGTGTCTCTCACGGGATGGGATGGGTTCCACCGCCTGGGAATCATCATCGTGGTAGCTGCCATAATACTCGGCCCAGCCGTTCATCTTTTCCTGTAGGCTGACCAAGACGGGAGACCGCGCCCCTGATGAGAACTCGCCGGCCACTGAGGATAATTTCCTCAGACAAACTCGACGGCGTCCTTCCCATGAATCCAAAATTTTTGTTGCTCTTTTTACTGTTTTTTGAGCACTGCAAATTTGGTTTTAGTAGCTCATACATTGGCTGTAGGAGTCAGGTCTACAGTGACAGTCTGGGTCATCTGCTGTACTGCTACAGGAACCTTCCATGCTGGTACCCCTGGATGTTGTAGTTGGGCAGGTTGGTACCCCTGGATGTTGTAGGTGGGCAGGTTGGCACACCCGAATGTTGTAGGTGGGCAGGTTTGTACACCCGGATGTTGTAAGTGGGCAGGTGGGCACACCTGGATGTTGTAGGTGGGCAGGTTGGTACATCCGGATGTTGTAAGTGGGCAGGCTGGTATCCCCGAATGTTGTAGGTGGGCAGTGTGGTACACCCGGATGTTGTATGTGGGCAGTTTGGTACACCCGGATGTTATAATTGGGCAGGCTGGTACACCCGGATGTTATAAGTGGGTAGGTTGGCACACCCGGATGTTGTAGGTGGACAGGTTGGTACCCCTGGATGTTGTAGGTGGGCAGTTTGGTACACCCGGATGTTGTAGGTGGTCAGGTGGGCACACCCGGATGTTGTAGGCGGACAGGTTGGTACGCCCGAATGTTGTAAGAAGGCAGTTTGGCACGCTCGGATGTTGTAGGTAGGCAGTTTGGTACACCCGGATGTTGTAAGAGGGCAGTTTGGTACACCCAGATGTTGCAGGTGGGCAGGTTGGTACACCTGGATGTTGTAGGTGGGCAGTTTGGTACACCCGGATGTTGTAGGGGGCAGGTTGATACCCCCAGATGATGTAAGTGGGCAGGTTGATACCTCCAGATGTTGTAGGTGGGCAGTTTGGTACACCCGGATGTTGTAGGTGGGCAGTCTGGTGCACTCGGGTGTTGTAGGTGGGCAGGTTGATACCCCGGATGTTGTAGGTGGGGAGGTTGATACCCCCGGATGTTGTAGGTGGGCAGTTTGGTACACCGGGTGTTGTAGGTGGGCAGATTGATACCCCGGATGATGTAAGTGGGAAGGTTAATACCCCCTGATGTTGTAGGTGGGCAGTTTGGTACACCCGGATGTTATACGTGGGCAGTTTGATACCCCCGGATGATGTAAATGGGCAGGTTGATACCTCCTGATGTTGTAGGTGGGCAGTTTGGTACCCCCGGATGTTGTAGGAGGGCAGTTTGGTACCCACGGATGTTGTAGGTGGGCAGTTTGGTACACCTGGATGTTGTAGGTGGGCAGGTTGATACCCCCGGATGTTTTAGGTGGGCAGTTTGATATCCCCTGATGTAAGTGGGCAGTTTGGTACCCCCGGATGTTGTAGGTGGGCAGTTTGGTACCCACGGATGTTGTAGGTGGGCAGTTTGGTACACCCGGATGTTGTAGGTGGGTAGGTTGATACCCCCTGGTGATGTAAGTGGGCAGTTTGATACCCCCTGATGTTGTAAGTGGGCAGTTTGATACCCCCGGATGTTGTAGGTGGGCAGTTTGATACCCCCGGATCTTGTGGGTGGGCAGTTTGGTACACCCGTATGTTGTAAGTAGGCAGTTTGGTACCCCGGATGTTGTAAGTGGGCAGGTTGATACCCCCGGATGTTGTAGGTGGGCAGGTTGATACCCTCGGATGTTGTAGGTGGGCAGTTTGGTACCCCGGATGTTGTAGGTGGGCAGGTTGATACCCCCTGATGTTGTAGGTGGGCAGGTTGATACCCCCGGATGTTGTAGATGGGCAGTTTGGTACACCTCGCTAATTTGTATTATAAACTTTGTTAATTATACAACAGTTTTAACCTCTTTAACACTACGTACTACCTTTGAGCACGACGCTACGACCCTTAAACACGAAGGTACGACCCTTGAACCTGAGGATACTACCCTCTATCACCAGGGTAGGATTCCTGGGCAGAAGGATACAACTTTTAGTTATGATGGTCAGGTCAGTGAGCAGCACACTGACCTGACCATCATGCTTTAAGTTCTTCCGTCTTGCTCTCTGGGTTAACGTGACTATTCGAGTTACATAATTACTTAGATGCACAGACCACACAGACCCGAGGTCCAAGTGAGGTGATGTGGCCTTGACGCTAATAAAAGAAAAAGAAAAATACCTTGTAAGCATTAGAATAAGAGGACAGCAAAGCAAAGGCTCCTTCCTCACCCTCCGCTCCCTTCGGCAACACGTCGGACGGGAAACAGGTAGAAAAAATACCTTGCAGGATTAATAAGCCTGAGAGAAATTTTTATAGAAAATCATTAGGTAGAATGGACATGATTAAGTTATGCATCCCTTCACTTTTTGTTGTAAAGACAATACTAAGGATAATCCTGAGCTCTAGCCTTTCTACTTACAGTGCCTGTATTATTCCTGATGTTGAAGAATGATTTAGTAATTTTCAATTGCTCTCTCAAAGCAGGTGACAGGGGTTAACCAACGTTAGTATAAAACCGCAACATGGCTAGGGAGAGATCGATGGTTGAGAAGGTAGCATTATGACGACTGATTGAATGATTTATTCAACACCGGAGAGTGACAGGTGATGATCAAGCCTAATTTTGATGATATTATCCCTGGGTGTTGCTTAGAACAACATTTCTTGGGAGCTTATACCATCCATAGATAATGTTGGTAGCAAAGATGTTTCGTACAGTCCCGATTATCTCGGTGACCTCTAACATTTAATGTTTCCTCTCGTCGGTAATGCTGGCGCTACTGTAAAGAAATGTTCAACATTGTTGAATCCATTAAGTATTTTGAAACATTCCGTTCATTTGCCCCGGAGTCGCCTCTTGTTTAGAGAGAGTAAGTTTAGTTGCTCTTCGCTGCACTGCTTCCAGTTTAAGGATGTCCTCACCTAAGTAGTGGGCCCAAAACGACACTGCATATTCGAGGTGTAGTCTAACTAGACTTAGGTGTAGTGGCAATATCACATCCTTGCTTTTGTACGTATAGTTTCTGTTTATAAATCCTGACATCCTATTTGTTTCTTTGCAGCTTAATTGCAATGTTGGGAGAATTTGGAGTCATTGGAGACGGTGACCCTTAGATCTCTCACAGCAGGGATGTCCTTTATCTTGTGGCCCATTTGTTCATAATCAGTTTTTTTGTTCAGGTTTCCTACTTGTAGCAGCTGACATTTATTGACGTTAAATGGCATTTGCCATTTACAATACCATTCAGCGATTTTACATAGATCCTCTTGTAATCTTATCTTATCTTCCTCATTTAATATGGCATTGCTGATCCTTGTGTTATCTGCAGATTTGGACACAAGATTATTTAACCCTAAGTTAATATTGTTGATATAATGATAAAAAGTATAGGCCCAAGCACCGATCCCTGGGAGACTCCACTAGTAACGGGTGGCCACGGTGATGATTCCTTATTCAATACGACTCTGTTTCCTGTCACGAAACCAGGCTTCTATCCAATTTTCTATGTAACCAGCAATCCCCAAGGCTCGGACTTTGTACATCAATTTAACGTGGGATGCCCCCACCACTACCTAGAGCACGCAATACTCGGTAAGCTACTGCGTCACATGATTATTGTGTGGCCATCGGCAACTCAAGAGTCTGCTGTTTTGATAACTGCTTAATTCCCTACACGTCTTTCCCAGTCACTATGACCTTGCACACTTAAAAAAAAAAAAAAAAAAAAAGTCTATCACGTTCTAAGAAATTCGTAAATACTTCCCTTCTTTTCTTTTTCCGTTTCTTAATTCACTCTATATTTCTAATTATGGCCGGCCTTGATGTGGACTTTGGTCTGTGACTAGAGCCTTCAACATAATAAAAAATTCTGCATGAGATGGCCAATGTGCTCAGCCTTATAACATTTATCCGTGTGTTGTCAGTGCAGGCTACTGGCATAGACAGAATGATTTTTTTCTGATACATAGACTTCAAACTATGTCACAATGTAGAACTGTCGTGTGACACAGGATGAGCTGACATATGATGTCGCTAGGCTCTGACAGGATGTCGCTGGGCCCTGACAGGATGTCGCTAGACATGGAGATGTTACACGCTAGAAACTGGCCCTTAATTATCGCCTGAATTGTGTTGTAACAGCCATAACTCTGGCGGCCACAGAGTCAAGCTATGTACAGTAACAGGATGCGAGGTTTCAAACTTACTTCATAATTGCCCCAGGACACGCTTTTAGGAGTTGGTTTTGGTGTTCCCAAGACCTGCTGCAACTCTGAGGACGTCTGTCTTTTCCAAATCTTAGTTTTAGTTTAAAAGACTTTTGATGTTATACAGACGATGCGTTTCAGTGATAGCATGGGTGAAGGGTCCATGGCTGGAGGTAGGTGGAGGCCAGTGTAGAGCGTGCAGCGGGTACGATGCAGAGACGTGAGAGGATGACGGGTGACCCCCAGGGTCATCCTCCCGTCAGAGAAGGATGGAGGTTCAGGATACATGACTACGGAGTAGTGAGTGATACTAACATGGTAACAATATTTGTATAGTACAAAGCAAATATAAGTCGTACATATGCAGAACATCTTGATAATGATAGTAACAGAGGACCAGGTGGAGAAACATTTACAAATACATACACAAACAGATTACATTGTATACACTGAGGATAAGTGTGTATTTAAAACAGGACACAATATCGTGTACGTTGTTAATTAAGGTCGGGTACATTACCTACGGGATATGCAGTTACAGAATGTACTGTCACTGGGCATATTGTTAACATTAACACATTGTTAACATTGACAGAAATACAAAAAAAAAAAACGAAAGGATGTGCTTGTACTGAGCATGGTTACATCACATGTTTATATAGCTTAGGGTATAGCGAATTTTAGAGAGTCAAAGTTTTCAGAATATTACTATCAGTAAAGTGACCACAGAGCTGTCGAACAGTTGTACTTGAGATCTGTGATCTCAGATTTTAGGACATTCGTTTACTTAGTGTCGTAGTTTGTGTTCATCGGTTACAGCACAGAGTCGGCGCTGGGGTGTCCACTTTAATGGTATTTTGTGACTTATCACATGTACTTGTACCCCTGGCGTGTGGAAGCATAGAAATTATGGATTCCTTCGGAGAAGTTCTCTTACCGGACTGTATTCTCAATTAAACAGCCTCACCAAAGGATGACTTTTCACTAGCTTTATAATCAAGTGTAGGCGGAGTCCGGTAACACTTTTCTGAAAAATATAAACTGCAAACCGAATGATACTATTTTCGCGGTTTATAACGCTCTGGTCAGACCTTGTTTGGAACACACATCAGTTTTCGTCACCAAACTTTGTCAGACGAAAAAACGCTGGAGCAACTTCATGGAAGAACTACAGAACTAAGTTTGTCACTCGGGAGTAAGCCTGATGAAGAAAGATCTTGAGACTTAAAATCATTTTCTCTAAAAAGGCGTAGACTCCAGAAAGATCTTAAAGGTTCACCAAAGTCTTAACAATTTTGACAACATAACGTAGATAAATGTCGGCTCATTAGGGAGAGGTTCAGTGACGGGAAATGAAGGCTTGAAGATGAGAGGATAAAGATGTGATAAGAACGTGCACAAAAGTGTTTTCATCCACAATCTTGTAAAATATAAGAATAAACTACCAGCAGATGTAGTAAATATTAAGACCATAAATGCCTTCAAATCAAGGCTCGACAAATACTTCATAGAAAAGATTCTCAGAAGTAATCCTGCTTCAAGACAACATTACTCCTACTGTATAGTTTCTTCTTTTCTCTGTTTGACTCCAGATCCAGTGATATCCCTTCTCCTTAGAGTAGGAAACTTCTTCCCTGCTCACTTTTCTGTTAGGTTCCTGTTGCTTGACTCGTCATAAGACCTGAGCCAGAGGGAGGTGTGGGTGGGGAGGTTTATAATCTTATTTCTATCAGTTTTAAGATTATGACCATAGAGAATTTCGTCATGATCCGTCAGGTCTCCTGCAATCTCTCCTTCCCATTTACTCCCATGTACAGCCAAAAACAAAAATAAAAAGAATCGCTATACATGCCGTACTTTACATTTTGAAACTTTTTGTATTGAAAAGTTTCTTGTGACTGCTAGTCAAATGTACTAGAATATTTAATATATGTATGAAATATTATGTGACTAAATTAAGATGGAACAAGCAACAATGAAATAATATTTGGAAAATCTGTCAGACTAAACCCAGACAAAAACATTTCCGTTATACTTGACCAAAAGCATCGTATATCATTCGCGTTTCTTGTGAAGTTTCTTCATATTTCAGTCGCGTTTCCTGTCAAGTCTTCTCAGTATTCCTGCGTTTCGTTAACTGTGTGGCTTTGTTGACGAGCAACGACCGGCCACAAGAGCTGTGTACGACCTCCAGTCCCATGGGACACGACTCCGCGCCGGTCCCAACCGTAGGGGACGAAGCTACGACCCTTGAGTACTACTGTACGACCATTGAATCGGATGGTACAGTCCTTAAGTACAACGGTATGACCTTTTGATACGAAGGTACGATTCTTGAGCACATCGGTACGACACTTGAGTACGAAGGTTCGACCCTTGAGCACGACGGCAAGATCTTTTGGTACGAGGGTACGATTCTAAAACATGATTGTACGACGCTTGGGTGCTTAAGAGTTATTCCATCGGGCTCAGAGTTTATACCTTCGTGCGTAAGGGTTATGGCTATACTAACCCAGCACTTGGGATATGTAATATATAACCTAGCCAGCAACACAGCAGGTGAGGGTGGACGGATGCCTAGCGCGACGCTCTGGTTATAAATAGGATGAGTGCGCGTAGGTGCCGGTACCGGGCCAGGGAGAGGGAGAGTAAACAGTGGGAGGGAGAGAGCGGTACAGCGGCCTCTCTCCCACCAGCTGCCAAGCTACTACAATTCCAGGAGAGTCCGCTAATCATTAGCATTATTTTGGCCGTTAGTCTAGTTTTACAACTTGATTTTTTTCCTACAAGAAAACTAGTTGAAAGAAGACGAATAAGAATTTCGGTCATATATAATATAACTGGTTTTCCAAAATTATAGACATTTAGAAGGGCAAGAAAAACAGTTTTAAACAAATTTCAGGAAGACATTTTTGTACATGAGGTTTTCAGCATTTTTTGATTTATGGAAATAAACGATATAAATACATTTAAGGAATAAGGCGTAGTTTGTAGTGCGAAGCCTGTTGTATAACGCTGTAATATAGTGTGGAAAGATAAAGTCAGGCTGTTTGTACAACGTACTCATAACAACAGGTGTTACGCACACTCACACACACTCACACACACACAGGCACAATCAGACACACACACACACACACACACACACACACACACATACACTCACACATAAACACACACAAACACATACAAATCTTACCCACCACCAGCTGTGCACATGACCCCAGGCCTCCACCACCAGCTCTACACATGACCACAGGCCCGCATCACCAGATGTACATATGACCCCGGGCCCGCACCACCAACTGTACACATGACCCCAGGCCCCCACGACCACCTGTACATATAACCCCAGGCCCCCACGACCAGCTGTACACATGACCCCAGGCCTCCACCACCAGCTATACATATCACCCCAGGCCTCCACCACCAGTTGTACGCATGACCCTAGGCCCCACTACTAGCTGTACACATGACCCCAGGCCCGCACAACCAACTGTGCACATGACCCCAGGCCCCCAACACCAGCTGTACACATGACCCAGACCTCCAATGCCAGCTGTACACATGACCACAGGCCTCCACCACCAACTGTACACATGACCCTAGGCCCCACTACCAGCTGTGCACATGACACCAGGCCCGCACAACCAACTGTACACATGACTCCAGGCCCCCAACACCAACTGTACATATGACACCAGGCTCCCACCAACAGCTGTACACAGACCCCAGGCCCCCACCACCAGCTGCACACATGACCCCAGGCCCCCACCACCAGCTGTACACATGACCCCAAGCCCATTCCACCAGCTGTACACATGACCCCAGGCCCCCAACACCAGCTGTACACATGACCCAGACCTCCAACACCGGCTGTACACATGACCACAGGCCTCCAACACCAGCTGTACACATGACCCCAGGCCCTCACCACCAGCTGTACACATGACCACAGGCCTCCACCACCAGCTGTACACAACCCCCGGCCCCACCGCCAGCTGTACACATGACCCCAGGCCCCCATCACCAACTATATGACCTCAGGCCCCCCACCACCAGCTGTACACATAACCCTCGGCCCCCACCACCAGCTGTACACATAACCCCAGGGACATAGTAAGGATGTGGTAAGAGAGTAGAGTTGAGGCAGCAATTTAAGATACAACAGAAGGTATGGCGAGTGTAGGAATAAGCGTGTCGTGTGAGGCGGTCAGTGGAACTACTATGGGTGATGGGGAAGAAATGCCATGGTGGTTGTGGTGGTAATTAGGCTGGTGGTTTTACCGTAACCACTCGTACCCAGCCACCCACACCCAGTTTCCACTCCCCCCGCCCTCCCCTCCCCAGTAGCCGGAGCCAGGAACCACCACTCAGCCCCCAGATGAAGGGGAGGCCACATTCCATCCTCTCACAGTCCTCTGTCTCCTCTTTTAAATACAAAGATCGGGTTTCTCGTTATGTTCTTTCACTTCACATTCCTCATTGGCACCTTGTTACTGAGATACGCTGCTTTATTTCCTGGGTTTGGAGCAGTAAGAAAGGATTGTTTATTACCGTTAGGTAATTCAAAGTTGGTGTAGCAGTGTTGCCAGACGGTGATCACCGCGGGTAACCCGCCACACCGTGTGCTGGTGAAGGGTCTCTACTTCCGCAACCATACTTGACAGCAGCCACATATATGGTAACACCAAGGTAAACCATCTATCCTTAATATAGTTGCTAGGCGAACCAAGGTAAACCGTAAACCTCTAAGGTGTCGTTCCGCCTTCCTCTGTTTCAAATATAAACCTTTAAATTTATGTTGTAACTGATTGTGTTGGGGAAGTTAACGATGGTTATATAAAGTAGTTATAAGATGAATCAAGTAAAATGAAGTATAACTTTCTTAGAGAATTGTCAGAGGCATTTTTTAAAGTTCCCTGGGATTGGTGATGGTGGTGTTATTGACCTGTGGTGGTGATGTTGGTGGTGTTGATGACCCGTGGTGGTGATGATGGTACCCATGACCCATGGTGGTAATGATGGTGTTGATGACCCATGGTAGTGATGATGGTGTTGATGACTCGTGGTTGTGATGATGGTGTTGGTAACCCGTGGTGGTGATGGAGGTGTTGATGACCCGTAGTGGTGATGATGGTGTAAAACCATGGTAGTAATGATGGTGTTGATGACGTGGTGGTGTTGATGGCCCGTGGTGGTGGGGATGGTGATGATGGTGTTGATGACCCGTGGTGGTGGTGATGTGTTAATGACTCATGGTGATATGATCGTATTGGTAACTCGTGGTTTTGTTGATGACCCGTAATGGTGATTATGGTGTTGATGACCCATGGTAGTGATGATGGTGTTGATGACTCGTGGTGGTGATGATGATGTTGGTAACCCGTGGTGGTGATGGTGGTGTTGATGGCCCGTGGTGGTGGCGATGGTGTTGATGACTCGTGGTGGTGATGATGGTGTTGATGACCCGTGGAGGTGGTGATGGTGTTGATGACTCATGGTGATTGTATTGGTAACTCGTGGTGGTGTTGATGACCTGTAGTGGTGATGATGGTGTTGATGACTCATGGTGGCGATGGTGTTGATGACCCATGGTGGTGATGGTGATGTTGGTCACCGGGGATGGTATTGGTCTTGGTCACCCGTGGTGGTGATATATCTTTCATACTTGCTTGCTGTTTCCCGCTGTAGCGAGGTAGCGCCAAGAACAGGAAGGTGCAGTGGTTGAAAAAGAGGGCAAATGAGAGTTTGGGTGAGTGAGCATCACTAAACTTTAGGGAAAATAAGATGTTTTGGAAGGAGGCAAATAATGTGCGAAAGACAAGAGAATAATTGGGAACATCTGTGAAGGGGAAGTGATTATAGGTAGTGATGAAGTGTGGAGATGGGGTGAGTATTTTGAGGAACTGTTGAGTGTGTTTGATGATAGAATAGCAGATGTAGGTTTTTGATAGGGTTGGTATGCGAAGTGAAAGAATCAAGGAGTGTGCAATAGTGAAGAGAGAAGAAGTGGTGAAAGCCTTAGGTAAGATGATATGTGGCAAGGCGGCTGCAGTGGATGGTATTGCGGTTGAATTTATTGCTGATTGGTTGGTAAGAATTTTCAATTCATGTATGGATCATGTTGAGGTGCTTGGGGATTGGAGGAATGCATGTATGGTACCGCTGCATGATGACGGGGATAAAGGTGAGTGTTCAGATTACAGAGGTATAAATTTGTTGAGTATTCCTGGTAAGTTGTATGGGAGGGTATTGACTGAGAGGTTGAAGGTATGTACAGAGCATCAGCCTGAGGAGGAGCAGTGTGGTTTCAGAAGTGGTGAAGGATGTGTGGGTCAGATGCTTGCTTTAAAGAATTTATGTGAAAAATACTTAAAAAGAAAAGAAACAGACGGTTGATAGAGATGCTTTGGCGACGGTTGATAGAGATGCTTTGTGTAAGGTCTTAACGAATACACAGTGAAGAAGGAAAGCTGTCAGAAGCAGTGAGGAAGTTTTTATCAAGGATGTTAGGATTTTGCACAAGTAGGAAGAGAGAAGAGTGAGTGATTCCAAGTGAAGGTTGGTCTGCGGCAGGGGTGTATGATGTTACCAAGGTTGTTCAGTTTGTTTATGCTTGGGATGGTGAGGGAGGTAAATGCGAGAATCTTGGAGAGAGGTGGGTATGCAGTCTGTTAGGGATGAAAGGGCCTGGGAAGTGAGTCAACTGTTGTTTGCTGATGACACAGCACTGGTGGCGGATTCGAGTGAGAAACTGCATAAGTCGGTGACTGAATTCAGAAGTGTGTGTGGAAGGAGAAAGTTGAGAGTAAATGTGAATAAAAACAAGGTTATTAGGTTTAGCAGGGTTGTGGGTGTGAGTTTAGAAAAGAAAAATTGAAGTGAATGAAGTGTTTTAGATACCTTAAGTGGACATGGCGGAGGAATGGAATCTTGGAAGCGGAAGTGAATCATAGGGTGGGGGAGGGGGCGAAGGTTCTGAGAGCGATGAAGAATGTTTGGAAAGAGAGAACGTTATCTGGAAGAGCAAAAATGAGTATGTTTGAAGGAATAGTAATCCCAACAATATTATATGGATGCGAGGCATGGGCTATAGATAAGGCTGTGCGGAGGAGGGTGGATGTGTTGGAAATGAAATGTTTGAGGACAATATGTGGAGTGAGGTGGTTTGATCGAGTAAGAAATGAAAGGGCAAGAGAGATGTGTGGTAATAGACTGTGGTTGAGAGAGCAGAAGAGGGTATACTGAAATGCTTTGGACATACGGAGAGTATGAGTAAGGAAAGGTTAACAAAGAGGATATATGTGTCAGAAGTGGAGGGTAAAATGAAAACAGGGAGACCAGATTGGAGATGGAATGATGGAGTAAAAGAGATTTTGAGTAATCGGTGCCAGAATATGCAGGAGGGTGAAAGGCGTGCACAGTGTAGAGTGGATTGGAACGATGTGGTATACTGGGGTCGACGTGCTGTCATTGAACTGAACCAGGGTATGTGAAAGAGTCGAGGTGAACCTTGGAAAGGTCTGTGGTTTCGGTGCATTACACATGACAGCTACAGAATGGATGTGAGTGGATGTAGCCTTTCGTCGTTTGTTCTTGGCGCTAATTTGCTAACACGGTAAACGGCGATCAAATATATACTTAAACATTTTATTTTCTTACACATATTCGCCATTTCCCGCGTTAGCGAGGTAGCGTTAAGAACAGAGGACTGAGCCTTAGAGGAAAAATCCTCACTTGGCCCCCTTCTC
>JAYMFT010370912.1:0-21647 GCA_038088735.1 Panulirus argus
ATATATATATATATATATATATATATATATATATATATATATATATATATATATATATATATATATAATCCTGCTTATGTTTGGGACCTATTCACTGACCAACCTTAAAGGGGAGGATGAACAGCTGGGTTGGCTATGAGATGAATCTTCTCTCCGGGACTCGAACACTGGACCGTTATATTAGTGGGTCGCAACGCTAACCATTGCACTCTGGAGGCATGTATACATGTTTGTAACTGTGTATGCTTGTATGTGTCAGAGTGTGTATTCTTGCTTGTGTCTATGTGAGTTTTTGTGACCATGCTGCGTGTGTCTGTCTACAGCAAACAAGTTTCATATGAGTAAAGCAAAACCTATGTAAACTAAGAAATAACATTCTCGTCCTCTACCGTGATATCCGATTATCTTCTGACAGAAACACAGACACTGCCCGTTGCAGATTCATGTGTTGAGAAATGCTTTAGAAATTGTAAGATATTGTGTTGACACATTGTGTACTGAGTCATACTTTCGAAAAGTGTTGTGAAGTAATAGTAAAAAGAAGCAGTACGTCTATATTCCTTACATATCAGCTGGAAAATGTTACTGGTTACCTTCAGCAGAATTTCATAATTCTCTCCTAATCGCATTTTTCCCTCCTGCAGATCGTAGGATGAAAATTTCTCTTTCCTTTTAGTCTTTCCGTTCTATGACTTTTCTACCAACATTTTAACCACTTCTAAATTCACGGCCAAACCTGAAAATATCATCTTAAACTACAACTGCAGGAGATACATTCTTACGTTACAGTCCACGTCGCAAAGGGGGCCATAAATTCTAATTACTAAGGGATTGTATGCAAATGACATTTAAGGACAACCCTTATGCGGTATCTTTACTGCCCAACACGGTGCACATAACGAGATACTGCCCTTCCCACTGGTAAAAATAAGGTTCTCTGTCCGCTTTAGGTCTGTGGAATGACACCTAGCCGCCTTGGGACGCCACTACCATCCTGACTTACGAATGTTGGAGGGGCGCCCTAAAACATCCTAAACCTCCGTGTTTGTAGAGAGTACACAGCAACCTCCCAGGAAAGTTCTACTGTTCTGACTTAGGAGTGCTGAAGTGTTGCCAAGAACCATCTTACATCCTCCATGTCAGGAGTGCTGTTCTCCCTTTCTGTCTGATTAAAAGTGTGCTACTGGGGCAGATCCGATACTTTATGCCTCTTATAAAAGACTAATACACATTCTCATTTTCCTTTATTCTTGTTTATATATATCTTACCACTACCAGTTTTAATCTTCCCCTGTTTTTTCGATCTACTCATAATAAGTTACCAAAGGATCAAAGGCAGGTACCAAAGCCTACTCTTTAAGACCAACGGGAGGCCTCCTTTCAAATTGATATGAAAACTGAATAAACGTATTTTTTTTTTTTTTTTTTGCGTACCGCTGGGTAACTCAGCAAACAGTGAAATACATTTGCACTTAATCACCTCTGCGTAAGCAGGGTATCGTAAGGGACACACGAACAATTGCACACCTCCGCACTCTGTCATGTATTATACCTCGAAACTAGAGCCTACCACCCACAGCCAAGCCCCACAGGCTATTTCGTCGTTTACCTTGACCACTTCATAAGCCCTGGGTCAATCCCGAGTACCTCACTCCTGTATACCATATCTATCAGATTCATTGGGTTCTATGCACTCACCTCACCCTCTAAACGTTCAGGTCCTGATACCTCAAACCCTCTTTCACTCCATCCCATACCTCCAAACATAGCCATCTTTGTGCTAACGGACGTGGACCTCACCTTCCACATATTTCTCAATGTTTGCAAAGGCTTAGCCCTTTCTCTTACCCTATGATTAATTTCAGCCCCCGTTGCTTTTGTCCACTCCCAGGTACGTAAAGTCCTACCGATTGCAAACTGATCTGAAACTATATTCTACCTTCCCCATGTTGCACCGCATAGCCTTACTTTTGTTCACATGTACTCTCAACTGCCTCCTTTCATACACTTTTACTGAAGTCCGTGACCAGTTACTGGAGTTTCTCTGGAGTCAGCTGCCTAAACAGTATCATCCGTAAAAAACAACTGCTTTATCTCCCTTGCCCCACCAAATCCAGAACACCTACACCTCGCTCTAAGATTTCTTCATTCATGTGTCACACTATCCCTGCATATACAAATCAAACAACCACCATTACACAACACAACCTTGACCAAATAGCTCCTTCAACCAAAACTACTCACTCTCTTCCCTTCCAACTCGCACACACATCTAACTCTCCTAATAAACTCATTTATAAGCTTTCCATTTACCCTGTTTATTCGTAGCTCTTTCCACAAGGTCTGGTCTCACTGTGAACCCTATTATACACTTTCTACTTATGCATATATGATTCATACAAGTCCCTCTCTTTGTCAGAGTTTTTCTTACAAAAATTCTTCGAAGTAAACACCTGGTCCGACTTATCTTCTACCTCTTCCGAAGCCACATTGCTCCTCCCAAATCTGATGTTCAAAAGTGAATTGAATTAAACAGAGTATTCCTCTTACTGAACTATATAACAGATCCATGAGAGATGGTTAAACTCCGACCATCTGGCGCCGGGCAACAATACTACCAGTATCTAAAAAGCAGGAAGTTTCCTCAGTTAATAATCTCAGACAGGTGAGCCTGACTCCCCCCTTTTCTGAGGTCTTAGAGAGCTTTGCCGTCCCAGAAATAATGTCTGACGTCAAGCCTAATATCGACCCTCGACAATATGGGACCATAAAGAACTTCACAACCCATTATCCTTTGCGCCTCGTTCACGAAATGCTTTCCGATCTTGCCAAACCACGAAAAAAAAAATCCATTCATTATGTAAGATTTTAGCAAAGGCTTTGACCTACCTGACAACACAATCGTTGTAAGTCGCCTCTTTGAGATGGATTAAGGGCCTCCCTAGCTTGAAGGTTTGATGGATCTCTTCAGATCCACTCCCAAAGAGTATGTACCCTCCCTAGAAGCGTGAGTAGTATGGGCTATATCTCCTGTGGGGCACCTTAAAGAACCTCTGTGGTTCTATCGCCTTCTTGGCAACGATCAGTGGAGCTGAGCAACACACACAAAAACGACTGAAGTACGTATATGAAACATGCTCAGTTAAGCACCTTCCTGAAGAGAATACCTTGCAGGAAACAACTCAGGAGCTAGACAAATGGGTGTCAGCAAGCAACATGACACTAAACATCGGCAAGTACCACGTAATGCGTGTGACGAAAGCTACAAAGCAATTTATTTTATCAACTGTAACCATAGGGGACACCAGCATTACAGCGGTAAACAGTTATAAACTGTTAGGAGTCATCATAAACTCTGACCTGACATGGCCTGAACACACAAGCAACATCAAATCACGAGCATCCCGACTTACCTACATGCTACCCGTGCTGGAGAAATACAATGCCCCATCCTATGAACTCGTCGAAACATACGTGACTTACATACGACCTGCCCTGGAGTACTGCTGCTCACTGTCTCATGCTGGGCTCTCTACTTACCAGGATCAGTCAATTGAGAGGGTGTAGAGGAGAGCTATAAGATCTGCTGTGGGCATAAAAGTTATTATCAAGAAGCCCTCACAGAGTCCTCCTTACAGACATTGTCACGAAGGGACTACTCAAAGACGGTAGGTACAGGGACCTCTTACCTCCTTGACGCAGGGAGGTCAGCACAAGAACGGCAGGTGGCAGTGACCTACTCCAGTCGTTCAGATGTGAAGCACGTCCAAAAAGGTCGTGTGTCTCATATGTCACAGGACTGTAACGTTGTGATAGTGAGGGAGAAACTGTTTTTTCTTTTTTTCATATGTTAGCTGAGACGGCACGGGAAACTGAGGCCCTAATCGAAGCCATCTCATTAACGGTATACATTACATACTCTAGCCTGAGCTAGGTATCCATTTTATCGACTAAACCCTACGGGTGGATGAACAGCTGGGTTGACTGTGGACCAACAGCCGCAATTAGGATTCGAACCTATGCATTCAACACCAAGGAGGTCCATAAAAATGTTGGGCATCTCTTCTTGTCTTACATTATAAATCATTTTAATTTCTCTCTGTTTATCATAACCCATGGCAAACAGCCATTTTTAATTAGTTTTTCATTGTTTATTGCTAACATGTAGGTATGTTCTCTGTGGATCTTGCATCCTCAACCATGTAATCTTATCGAAATAAACCGAATCGTCTGCCTGTCTTTCTGTCAGTTTATGTCACCACACCTCGCAGTTATAACTTTCCCATACACCTGACAAACCAATCAACGTTATTACTGTCACACCCTTTCATGATAATCAACTCGAATGTAATCCCATCCACTCCTGCCACATCGTCACACTTCATCTGACTTCATTCCTTTCCACCACTGTTGGTCAGGACTCTCCTTCCTCATGCTATCTTGCCCCAAACACACTTCATCCGCTGCCATATCATCTAGCAATTTCAAAAGAACTTCAGCATAATAATTCTATCTCTTTTTTCGCTTCTTCTTCACCTGTTACCACTTCCCCATCAGCTTCCTTCACTGTCATTCCCATTTGTTCTCATGTTACCCTGAAAATTATTTACCTCCATCCAAAACTTTCTCTTATTCTCCATGAAGTTTACTGTTACTCTCTCACCCCATTTCTTATTTTCCCTCTTTTTCATTTCTTGAAGTTTCTATTGACTTCCTGCCGCTTACTCCTGCACACCTCCCAATCATACGCACTCCTATGCAGATACCGTCCATACATCTTTCTTTCCCTTAGACTTGCAATGAAACTTTCTCATTTCATCACTCACTACTCACCTCATGAGCCTATCAACACCCTCCAAATGTCACAGATTTCACCCGCATATGTAAACACAGCTACTCTAAATATTCTACTCCTTTCCCCGTTCCCCTTGTTCACTTAATCCCACCCTATGTCACTCCTCACTCATTAAGGTTTTACTGATTTAATTGCGGCTAAAGACTGAAAATATGCAGAGAAAACATATCCAACAATGCGCAACGTTTCTATGAATATAAAGGGCGAGTGTTAAACAGAGATTCTTTGCACAAATACAAAGGCAGAGGTAAATACAGTCCACTGATTATTGATGAAATTCACAATGGTTGGGATGATGCTATTCTTGTCAAGGGGCAACAGGTGGTGTGGGTGGAAGGGGTTGTATGGGGAGGAGGGAGGTGATGTTGGCACGAGTTGCTATGGAAAAAGGGGTTGGAATAGCCAAGGATATTGTAGTGAGGGAGAAGATGGTGTGGGAGAGGAGATGGCGTTGGGGAGGAGGTGGGGCAGTGGAGAATGCAGCGTGAGGGAATAAATAGAACGAGGGAGAAGGTACGGAGGTGGTACAACGAACGTGGGATTATACCACAGCCGAGAGATATACTGGAAACCGGGGAACATGGCACACAAGACTCATCTATTGCACTGAACTATTCTTGTTCATCTCTCTACTGGAAAAACCTCCAATTTCCTGTTTCTGTTTGTTTTGATCTGATAAATTTCTTATATACATGAGGATGACAAGAGAGAAAATACAGAAGACAATGGAGTCCTGTAGATAAATAATTATGAAACATGAAACCAGAATACTAACCGAAAAAGAACATGTAAATAATGCGATGCTCTTGATAGACAGTCAGGTCGGCCACCTGATATATATATATATATACGAACACTAACGCAGACGGATATATACAAACGAAAAGAAACAGTTCAGTGGCAAACACAAATGTGAACTTTTAATATGAAAAAGGATAAAAATTTGTATTTCTAATTACGTCTGTTTAGAATGAAAATTAATCTCACCGTTAAACACTTAACAACACTGTAGATACAGCTATATTAGAGGCCAATCCTTCGTCAGCATGATCCTTCATCATCCTGTCTCCAAATATACCCTTCTCTCATCTCATCATGTTCCTCTTCCCCTCTCCTTGTCCTCTTTTCTTTTTCTCGCTCAAACAATCCTTCTCTTCCTTCTTGTCTTCTAACCTTCATCATCTACCTTGTTTCTATGTCTTCTCCCTTTCTGTCTCTAATTTTTCTCTCACTTCCATCATCTCCTCCCATCTACTCATTCTCCCTTCTCACCCTCACTCTTCCTTGAGGCCTTCTGTTTCTTTCCTCTTCCACTTTTTCACTCTTACCATCCTTTCTTTCCACTGATATCACTCACCACACCTCGCATCCATAAAACAGCAGGGCACTAGTGTACCATCAAACATACCCATCTTTCCCCTCATCGACAGTAACCCTCTTTCCATACACTCCCCACACTATTCCCCCACTTCCTTTCTCGCCCCCTCCCTCCCTTTGCCAGCTCACTCCCTACTTTTTCTTCCTCCCTATCTCGCTTCCCCCTTAGCTTCCTTGAAACTATAGAGAGAAAAATTATGAAAATCTTAATATGGACTATTTCATGAGGGCCAGAAATATGAGGCTAAGTGACCAACGAGTCCGTCACACTAGATGGAACTGTAAGGACCCTCTACAGTAGGCTCCTTCTGAATATTTTTTTTTTCCATGATGTGGGTCTTTGGGACAGGCTATCGATGAGGAGGTGGATGGCCCTGAGGACTGAAGAGAAAATATGAGGGGAAAGAACGAAGAAGAGCGGAGTAGAAGAAAGCGAAATAAAAGAATGAAACTGACGGCGAAAAAACTAGTTATGAGGAAGAAAGCGGAAGGAGGAACAGGAATAACAGAAGCAAAGGGAGAAGCGGAGGGAGAGACGAGATAATTAGTTCAGAAATGAGAGCAGGAGAAAGACGATAAACAATGATCACTAAAGAAAAATGAAAGGGAGGAGGAGGATAATGAGAGAAAGGAATAAAAAGACTTTTCAAGATGGTAGAATAGAGGGGGAGAGCAAGGCAATATGTTTGGTATTGACAAATTCCTGTCTTATTTGGCCAATCCACCCGCTAAACCTCACTGCTCCCCTACTAATCATCACCTCTTCCTCTCCTGCTCTTCCCCTTACCGCCTCCTCAGTTCTTGTTGTCGATCTATCAGCGTCAGCCAAATTGTCTTATCTTTAATATCACTTGATTTGCCATCATCTGCCTCCTTCTACTCCCCTAGTCCTTCATATTTCCAGGTGCTTCTTCTCCTTCCCTCGCATGCTTCACTAACCCATCTGTCTCCTCAATAATCATATCAAAAATTCATGATACAGCTATTGTCCTCCGGTAGATAATCACGTTAGAGACTATCAGGTCTTCAGTTAACTGGTTTCCCCACGTATTCCCATGTATACCATTATTTTGCCCTTATTTGCCTCTCACGCCGCCACGACCTCATCTTTCCTACAACTCCCATCCCTGAAACTCATTCACTCTTCATGTTTGTCTTTCCAAGTACATAAATCAGTACACCACTACAAACACCATTTAAACATATTCCAAGATCCTTCATGCTCACGATGCAACCACCATAAAGACACCGAACACTTACTACTCAATTGCCCTGCACTCTCTGTACATACACACACACACACACACACACACACACACACACACATCACAACATTCTATGATCTGTAGTCCCGACCGGTGGACGCGGCCAGATTCCTGAATGCTACAGCAGCCTCGTAAGTCTCTTGCAGGTGTTACCGGACTCCACTTGCTTCAGGTTACACCATGAGTGAAAAGTCACCTTTGATGAGGCTGTATCACTCGGAGCCTCATCAAAGAACTTATGAACTTCTCATTCCAAAAGAGTCTATATTTCCCTGCTACTGGAAGTAGCGCAGTCATTGGTTGCTGGAACCTTTAAAACTAGGTCCTAGGTAACACCATGACTATTTCTAAGAAGATGTCCTGGAATAACCATAAGTAAAAGTATACGTATTCTTTTTCATATTTGTTTCCCGTTTCCTGCATTAGCGAGGTAGCGCCACGAGGAGACGAAGTCATGGCCATATTCACTCACATCCAGTCTCTAGCTATCAGGTGTGATACACCGAAACTGCAGCCCCCTATCCACAACCAGGCCCAAAAGACCTTTCCGTGGTTTCCCGTGATAGTTTCATATGCCCTGGTGCAGCCCACTGACAGTGTTTCATCCCTTGTCTACCACTTCGCTACAGTTCGTTATATCCTATGCACGCCCCACACCCTCCTGTATGTTCAAGCCCCGAACACTTCTACAGTTTCTTACTCGAATTTGCCACCAGCGCCGTGTCATCAGCAAACAGTACAAAACCCTCGCATTCACCTCCTCACCAACCCATCCATAAACAGATTAAACATCCATGATATCAAACCCCCGTCGCAGATCCACCTCCACCTGGAACCCCTCACCCTCCTCTCTTCCTACTCGCATATACGCCTTTCTCTCTGGGTAAAAACTTCTTACTCCTTCTAATAGCTTTCCTCCCACAACCATATTTTCGTAACACACTCCACAGAGCATCTCTACCAATCTAATCATATGCCGTCTCCAGATTCATAAATGCCACACACAAAGTCTCCTGTATTTGTGAGCACCTCTCTTGCACATATTCTTACTATGCAACCTGGTAAGTTGCAAGCTAGAGCGGTGATTGAGAGAGTGGTGGCATGCACAGAGACCCACACCAAAATAGAAAGAAATAGCTCCATTAAAAACAACTTTCTTGAAAAAGAATAAAGAAATGTGCTGCGCGTTTCTCGCCTCCCGGCCAGGCCACAATCACCTGCCCTCACTCAATAATCACAGTTCGAATTGGTCATCACCCGCCCGAAATTTGATTACGTATTGTCCTGATTGCTGATTGGTCCTCATTTTGAATTACGCCACGCACAGGTCGTCGGGTCACGAGCTGTGCTTACTAAGAGGCGACTGGGGTGATTTGGGGGTCTGACATTTCCGGAAACAAGCATTTATTCATTCTTTTTGGGTTAGAGGACGTTAGTATTAGTTCACATGTCGGGAACAGTACCCGGAAGGTGTAAGACTACCACAGTGATCGAGTACGTGTGTGATGGCTATTTGTGTGCTCCAAGGAACTTTATACTCTTGTTGCCTCATTCATTTTTTTCTCTTTGGAGGCTCCAGTCACGGACAAAAGTCCACATCATGGCCGGGCCTTAATAGAGATATAAAGAGGTTAATGAAAGGGAAAATAAGACGAAGTGAGAAAGCTGTCCTTTACAATATTCCAGGTCATAGTCACTGGGAAAGACATGAGATGGTACAGAGTTCCAAAGGTTTCATGTTTAAGAGAATGTTACTTTTCCTATCCTTCTATGGAAGCCAGTAAGGAACCCATTCGTTCCAGCACCTGGAACTGACTCAAAAGAACCCAGAGACTGAGTTCGATTACTCTTTCCTTTCTCTTTCCCTAACATTATCTTGTCCGGAGTCATATCTAATCAGAAACACATCAGTGCCAGAGACCAGCTACCTCTGACTGCCCTAGGCAATGTGCCATCCTTCTACACATTGTCAGAAAATATATATATAGCCACATCGGTCCAACCGACCATCTGCACCAGACGTATATCGGCGTCTACCACTCAGTCGCCACTCCCACTAGAGACTATCTGTTCTTTGTAGGTCCAGGGATCACCAGGACGTCGACTGTGCACAAGAAAACCGAGTTGGGATACGAAGTCAGCGGACGGTGACGCCACAAAGGTTGGGATATCCACCCTCCCACAAGGAAGTGCTGAATGCTATCTCCCCTTCTGGTCTGGTCTTAATATCTGTAGAAGGACGAAGGGGATGTGATAGGCAAGACGTTGGGAAGGAGAGTAAAGGAAGCGGTAAGGTGAAATGGTTGGGGACAAAAGGGAGGAGGGTGGTGAACTGTGCTAGGAAAGGTACAAGGAAAATACTATAGAGGAAAGATCATAAAGAAAAAGAGGAAGAGGTAGAGAGAAAATGCAGTGGGGGGGGGGGACGACCTTGGAGGGTGACGCTAGAGAAGGAAGGATGAAAGAATCAAGGAAGAATGTTCGAAAGGGAAGGTTCTGGAGAGGGAAGGTGTTAGGAAAGCCTTAAGACAGGAAAGGCATCATATCTCCAGTGGATAGGAGACGTAAAAAGGAACACGATGCTTATGCTACAGAGAGAAGAGGGGATAAAGGGAAGATGGAAGTTAAGGGTGGAGAGATGACACAGATGGAAGGCAAGGATGGGGAGATGATGAAAAAGATGGAATGAAAGGAAGGAGGAAAAAAATTTATTGATGGAAGGGATGGGTGGAGGGAAGATGCTCTGGATGGAACGGAAGATGGGGAAAAGATGTTTTGACTGAGTGCAGAGGGAAGATGCCAGAGGGTAGGGGAGGAGAGTATGAAGAGGAGGTGCCTGTATTGGATGAGAGGCTGCAGGGATAAGGTTCTTGGAAAGAAAGAACTGAGGAAAAGTATCGGATCGAGAAAGGAAGTGTGAATGATAAAAGTTGTTGGAGAAAATAGGAGGAATATACTTCGTTACATAAAAGGAAAGAAGGATAAATGAAATCCAGAGATGGATGGTGAATTATGCCTTACTGATATCAGTGTCTTAAACATTATTCCTGTCTCAGCTCCGCTTAAAGAACGTAACACTGCATAATCAGTGAACCTGCTCTCTTTATAGAGCATAGCATCATGTACAGTCTGGATCAGGAGTTCTTTTTTAATGCGCGTGGGTGTGCTGTACACAAAGTGATCTGGTAACACTGCATGGAGAAGAGTTACCAGGTGTATAATTCACATACAATAAACGAAACCTGTTGTATTAAGGTGCAAAAAGAATGCTATTAAATTTTGACGCATTTAAGCATAAAGAATATCTTAATCATGTTATGGAAGAGTAACTTCTGCAATGAGATATATAACAGTTACGAACTCTGGAACACAACCACAAGAACAGGGGGCATGGTGTCGCAGCCACACGTATGACAGACGGATGAAATGGACCCTGTTATGATTGTATTATTGTAGTGATTGTTGTTGCTCTTGATATTGTGATTTTTTCGTATCAAGTTTAAGCCACCAAGTTTACAATTATTTTGCTAAAGTATGAGAGGCGGCGGAGGGAGGACAGTGGGAGGGAAGGAGGGAGGGGAAAGAGAGAGAGGGTTAAGCAAGGAAGGGGCAAGAGGAAGGGGAAGTGAGGTGGAAAAGCAGGTTGTGTGTTTACTTGCTGCGGTTATAGACATCTTCAATGATATTTTAACAACAGTGTTTGTATGGCAGCATCTGTTAGAGAAAGAAGAAAAGTGGCATTATGTTATCATTGTGCTCCAAAACTAGCGTTAATGTTAAATATCACCGTGCTGGCCCGTAGTTCCTTCAAACTGTACTCGCTCTCAACCAACCAACCAACCTCACACACACACACACACACACACACACCCACTTTCCTTCTCCATTCCTTCCCAATTTCCGTTCTATTTTTCAATTGAATGTTAATTACTATGGCGCGATGTTAATATGGGAACTGCGACACAGAGATCAGTCAGATTCTTTTGCTTCTCTTAGTTCTTATCCAGTTTCGAATTGTTAATAAGTTTCCTTTTAAGCCATAATTTCAGACTCATTCCACTGCTTTATTGCTCCCGTCCAACCACAACCGCTTTGATAAATGGTAAGAACCACCTGCTAAATGTAATTGTATCTGTTGATTGCCATATAAAAAAAAATGTCTAAAAAACGATATATTCTTGGATCCAAATGTGAAATAGTTAGCAACTTAAAAGAGCGAAAGGACGATTATCGCAATCACTGTCAGTAACTAGTCCAACCATCCCAGTAGGCGATCTGTGATTGAAGCCACCGTGTTATGTACAACTTGATGATTATTTCATCTGAAAAGCTTCCACTGTTCCTTAGTGTGCTGGAGAAGCTGATGTGTTGTTTTTTCTTGCCCTCATTCTCACGATCGGACGATGTTTCCCCAGCAGCTCTCGACTGGATTTATATCGCAACGTTTGCTGGGCCGCTTCAACAGATCCACGTCCTCCTGTTCTGCGAACCAATGCCATATAATCCTTGCAGTTTGGACATGGTAGATGTCCTGAAAAAAAAAGGAATATTAGGGTATAGTTTATAACAGAATTAGACTGTTACAGATAGATCGATATATATATATATATATATATATATATATATATATATATAGACATATATTGACGCAGACAAACAGATATGTAGATAGACAAAATTCTTTCTGTAAATCATTTCAAAGAAATTATTGACAATCATTATATAAACCAAACTCGTTTTATGAATATTAATCGAGTCTGCATTATTTATAACATACTTGCATAAAGATAATTCTTTCAGGGAGAGGGAGAGCCATAGCTGGAACGGTAGGCACCATCACATCCTCCAGTATTTCCAGACGTTTTGTTGCGGTGAAACGACCAGCGATGGCGTCCAAGCTCACCCACACCAGACAGATGTGTCCACGTCCACACGCTGACCGTTATGGGGCCGCTTCTGGCAATCTCTTAGATGTTGTCTGGGTTGTTAAGTGTGCCAGTGCCTTGATAACAGTGATGTTGGCCGTGGGTGCTTGAGGAAAATGTCCTTTCGTCAGAAAAGATAAACCCTCGCCCAAAAAATTTAATGTCTCGTGGACGTATCTCAGAGCGAATGCCAGACGAGCGATACGGTGCCGTTCTGTCAACTTATCTTCGCGGGGATCCTGTGGTAAAATGCAGCCTTCATCCAGACGTCGTCGGACTGCATGACGCGATACTTGTAGAGACTTGAGTTGTTCTCTGATGACAACAGCGTTGGAAACTGGAGTGTCTGTCGCCTGTTGGATAACCCCTCGGTCGTATTACGGTGTGGTTTTTCTGGGTCCCCTACTCCTCAGAAGATCGCATGGAATACCATCATTCTCCCACCTTCTCCACCACTTATTGACTGTAGCCTGAGATATACCCTGTTCTTGTGTAGTGTAAGCAGCTGAGGCGCCACGTGTTCTCACACAAACAATCTGGCCCCATAAAAGTTTCTGGTGCTAAGCCATACTTCCACTGATGGTATGCGATGACGATAAAATCTGGTTCAAGATCGTGACAGAAGGCCTGAAGGCTCCTACCTCTCTCACTCCCTCCCACCCTATGTACCCCAGCAATCACAACAGTAATGGCAAAATAGTAGCCAGTGTACATTTCATCCTTCATTCATACGTGTGGCTGCGACATTATGCGCCCTGTTGTTGTGGTCGAAGCCTATATATACCAAGTCGACCCATTCTGACTCCAAAAAACGGACCCGGCCGCGCAGGCCGACTTGTGATGTCACGCGGCCCTGAACCCTCAATTGATCTACGTTTTCATTAGCCCTGTGCCAGCACGTTTTCTTTGATTAGGGCCAATGACGTAGCATACAGGCTCAACCCACATGCGTTTGGGTCGACTTGGTGTATATAGGCATAGGTTGTGGTTATGTTCCAGAGTTTGTAATTGTTATATCTGTTCATTTTAATACAGAAGAAGTTACATTTTCATAACGTAATTAACATATTGGCTATGCTTAAATTCATAAAATTTTAATTGCATTCTTTTTTGCACCCTGCTAAAACAGGTTTCGTTTATTGCATATGAATTATACACCTGGTAACTCTCCTCCATGCAGTGTTACCAGATAAGCTTGCCTACAGCACACCCACGCACATTAAAAGAACCCCTTCTCTTGACTGTAGATGATGGCCTCGCTCCACTTCTGGTGTATAGCTTTATCTGCATAACGACTAACTCGGTGGCCCTGTTTACTATCACATAAATCAATTGGTAATGACTGCATGAACAGTGACTAAATTTGGAATATATATATATGGCAATCTCATTTTCTGCTTCTGATAATAGGCCACTGAGTTACTTGATCCTAAATACAAAAATGTATCCAAGGAGAGTTTGGTGCGCCAAAGGGTATTAACATTATTATATACATCAATATCAACATATTTTTCTAATGATGCCAATTATGATTCTAAAACGAAACCGATCACCAATAAGACTCTTACTTCGGCATTAGTCAGAATGAAATATATGTTATTTTGGGTTAATAACGGGATTTTCAATTTCTGCAAAATAAACATTATGAAGTATACCAAAAGACACTTGTGAGTTGCCAACTGCGTAAAAGCCTTATCATTTTTTTTTTTTTGGGGGGGTGTCACGATATGTAAGGTATGTTTAGTGATGCATTTTGGTTAGTTTTATAGCTAATAGCTTATGAAATCTCTACGACGCCAGTAATCGTAATATATGACTGGTAGTTGGTTGGTTGGTTGTGCCTTAAGCCTGTCACCTGCCTGGGTCATTAAAGCCGTCACCGTCAAGCTACATCCAACAGCCGGAAAAATCTTCAAGGGTAATTCTTAGACACCTACCTTCTCACTATGTGTATGGGCCCTTGCCTGAATACAGAGGATACTATGTAATATCTATCGACAGCTGGGCGATCGTCCGTGATGGATTATTTTTAATGTGAACGTCAAATTTATATTGGGAGAAACTGCCCCAATCATTCAACGAACGCCTTGAGCGGGAAGGTGTGACCTCTGTGCGCGATGATACAACCCTTGGGTTGAAGGCCTGGTCTCTTCTCTAGCACCTTAAGGGTCAAATCAAAGGCCAGTCCATCACCTCATCCAAAGATTACACTGTCCTGCTACAGCCCACCATGTCTCTATTCTCCCTCCTACGTTCTCACCTTCTCACAACCGCCACCCTTCTCATCTCTCTTCCTCTCTTCGGCTGTCACCTTCCCCAACACTCTCGCCTCCCGTTCGTATAGTGAACCAGTGAACAGTGACTCAGTGATATTGTTTCCAGCGGCGCATATGGCCTCAGGATCAAAGCTGCGGTCACGTACCGTGAACACCACGACATTGATGTACACCAGCACACAGCTCTATCGTCTGAAGAAGGGTAATGTTTATCCCGCCACCAGTGTCTGTGACAAGTTGCAATCGCGAAATATATTTCATGCCAGAGGTAAGCGCAAGCACAATTATGGAAAAGCAATTGAAACATTAATCACCATGGCAACACAAGACAGCTAAAGCTAAACTTGAACACTTGAAACATTTTGGAGTTCAAAGGAAGTGGTATAACCTGCTGAACCTGCTGCCATCAAGAAAATAGAGGAACTAGCCATCACCCCAAGGTCAGTTCACAGTCAGGTCATAACAATAGCAGAAGCCTGGAAGATTACTCAGAATTTGTACCATGGGTAACTACAATCTCTTTTACCACCTTCGTAAGTCAAAGCGTTGGGGAAGGTGTGGCCCTCTTTCGTCACAAAGACCTATAGCCAACCCAGCCGACAGTCAACGTGCCTGGGGGTTGGGAAGTGTTATGGATTAAGGTTTTGCCCTCATTACACCCATGCCAAACTGCCAAACTGGCGCCCATCATTTTCTGCGTGGTCTACCACTCGCCCCTTACTCCCAACAGAGAGATATTATTGGAACACCTAACCTGACTCTCTCAAGACAATGTACCCTTATTCTAAGCTTGTGAAATGTAGGGATTTTTACGAGCAACTTCGCTAAAGAGTGCAACGCGAAGTACGAGCCGCGAAGAAGGCTCATTACTCAAGCAAGGTGCAGCATTTAAAGAAGGTGAGTAACGTTCAGTGATATGGTAGGATGAAAGAACGAACTGGCTGTGACAAGCGAAGGCTCTCTCCCCCCTTCTCTTGTGCAGACCAACTTAGAAATAAGGTGGGCGCTAACCAAATGAACAACCACTTTGGGAATGTTTGCCAACGATTATCACAACTCAAATTCAGCTCCCTCCCAGCATTCTTATCAACCCCCATCTCCCCCTAATAAAGTAAGTATTAAGTAGTTATGCATTTTCAGCGCCTTAAAACCCAACGCTCAGCAACATCTATACATCTTCCAGTGAAACTATTCAAGGAATTCTCCCATGAATTAGCTGCATCGTTAACCACCATAATTAAAGCTTCACTCACACAATCTAAATGTCCCACAGCTTGGAAGACAGCATATGTCACTCCACTACCCAATTCCACCGACCCAGAGTCTCTAAATAGCTTATGCAATCCCCAGTCTAATTTGTGAAAGTTTTGTGTTTGACTTAACCTTTGCTGACATTGCTGATTCATTAGACCCCTCCCGTGTGAAAACATGAAGTCTTCCTTCACCTCTCACTGCCTTGTCAACCTCCAAGACTTTATTTACCGCAACTTCTAGAAGCGCAAGACCTCGAAGGCATTCACCTTCATAGACTTCACTAAGGCTTTCGACTTGGTAAATAACTACATCAACATAAAGAAAGGCATCAACCTGGGACTACAGGGATGTCTCGTCTCGTTGTTGGTGGACTACATGACTGGGCAAAACATCGACCTCATTACCCCTAACATGCTCTGTACCACAATGTAATAAGATGAGACCGCTCTTCTTCTTCGTTACAAACCACCGCTGGAATTACGTAGACTAGTCCACCTTTGGCATCACTATCAATAACAACTCTACCTGACTTAAGTGCCCTTCGGCACATCAGCATCCTTCAGGAGTGAACCACGGCTAACGACGTCACCATCAACCACAATAAGACTGTGATGATGCACATCAACCAGGGTGTTGATAACATGCTGCCCCCTGACATCACACGAGGCCTTGGCAGAGGCTTCAAACTCCATGGTATCACTAAAGACAACGGTCTAGACTGAAAGAGTCATGTCAGCACTATCATCAAATCTCCCTCATACCGTCTGTACCCTCTCCGCCGACTGATATCACTAGACTTACCACCAACTGAGCTCAGGAATGTCTATACCATCTTCATTCTACCAATGTTCACCTTAAGCCTTTCCAGCCTCGCCCTTCCCACTGACAGCTAAACAGATGAGATCAGCTAAAAACAATGAGGAAAAAAAAGGCACGCAGAATCATCCTGGCCCTTCTTACATCACCTCCTCTTGCAGAACCTGTCCACCTTCTCCGACCAACACCGCCAGCTTACACGGCAGTCTGGCAAAATGTTGCCACATCCTGGTCACAGACGACCTCCCCTGCCCTCCATCACCGACCGCCTTTCGTCACCACAATGACTTGTTTCAATCACAACTCTTGAAGAGAGGTATAAGAACAGTCCTATATCTACCAGTGTGAACTCCACAAACAAGCCATGGACTAAGCAGGTGCAAAGTGAACGGCTCAGTTTTCTGCTAGTTAGGTCCTGTGGTACGTCAACCATTGTATTAATGTAACCATTCATTACTTAATGTTTAACAAAGTGCCTAATGAATAAACTATAGGTTTTACTTTGTAAACATTCCTTACACGATCTTATCACCTTCTGCCTCAACCGCCTTAAAGATATG
Organism: Panulirus argus; assembly: GCA_038088735.1. Lineage (NCBI taxonomy): Eukaryota > Metazoa > Arthropoda > Malacostraca > Decapoda > Palinuridae > Panulirus > Panulirus argus. The sequence goes on from JAYMFT010370912.1 coordinate 17,329, forward strand.
AAGAGAAGAAAAACAATAAAGAAAAAAAAAACGCTGGTATAGTAATTTCTCGCTTCGTTTCCTTTTCAGACTTTAGTTTCGTTTTGTACAACGGGCCCAAAGTAGTATTTTATGTCCAGACTTCAGGCTTTTGATTACTTTGTGTTTGAGAATGCTGGTGATAGAAAAAGAAAAATTGCTTGAGACGGTGATAGAAAAAGAAAATTTTTTTGAGTTCTTGGTGATAAAAAAAAAAGAAAAAGTGCTTGATCTGTTGGTGACAGAAAAAGAAAATTGCTGAAGATGTTGGCGATAGCAAAAGAAAAATGTCTTCATCCTCTGAGAGAAAGGTCTTTGTAATCGCAACACACATTAGTCGCGTTATATACACAGTCCCCAGGTTCGATTAAAGACCCGGGCACCCAGTGAGTGTCCTATATTTAGCCATTACGTTACCCGGATTAGTGGGGATCAAGGCTTGTTGCTAACTTAACGACCCCTAACTGCTGACAACCACTGATGTCTAACCTTTAATCTCGTTCATTAGAGAGTTGCGAGGGATAATTGCGCCGTGAAGATGGAAACCCCAGGTGGAGGATATGACACGGTACAGCGATGGGGCGTGCGCTCCATCAGGTCTGGCGAAAGATGAGAGGCTAATCTGATGCATTTACCTCTTCTAAAGATAACGATGGGGGGTGGGGGGGGAGGGAAAACTGTCTATACTCGCCTAATTGTCTATAAATTCTAAACTTACTTCCTATAGATTATGATAGCTGATATACGCAGACAAGGCTATCAGGTTTAGCTATGTAACATTAAGCACCACTAGTATATAACTCTCTCCTCATACTGTGTAAATAGGTTAGTACTAACGGCTGGTGTTCCCGGACTCCGACTGCTCGAGGTTACACCGCAAGTCACCCTTGGGCGAGGCTCTACCACTGGGAGTACAGTCTCTTCTAAAGAACTTCTCACTCCAGAGGAGTCTACTTCTCCCTGCTGCTGGAAATAGCGTAGTATCGGGATGCAGGAGCCTTTATAAAGGACCTGGGTAACACCAGGACTCTTTCATAGAAACTAGTCGTGAGGTAACTACAAATTAGATAAATACAAGAGGCACTTATTAATCGAAGCGTCTCCCTTTGAAAAACTAAGACCAACTGGTTCGTCAGTATTTCCTTAAATAAAAAGAAATGATATCATTACCCGGACTGTAAGTATGCTTCACCTTAGCTAAATTGATTAACCTTTATAACACTGTTTACTTGTTCATACGAGACGATGACTGCCGGTCAGCGTGCAGAGTAACCGCGAGTCACGGTCGAGGATTGTCAAAGGAGACGTGAATTATGAATCAGACACACACATACCATAATCTCTCTTAAATGTCCCTTCTTGTACCTCATGGAATAAAAAAAAAAAAAACCTAAGACATGCAAAAGAGGTGAATTACATAGTCTATTTTAGTTAGTTTAATCAATAAATATCGCCTAGAGTAAAGCGCTGATATTTCATATCTAATATAAAAGATCTGTTATATGATAGTCCTCTTCATACTATGCACATGACCTACATCAAGTATAGCATACATGATTAGAGAGAAACAGGTCACACTAATCAAGAGGCCATACATGCAGTATGGGCACGCATGGTTTTCAGACTATCGTGAACACGTAAAGAAGCTGTTCAAGTTTTTCAACTGGTCGTTACAAAACAATATTGACGTCCTTAACGACCCCGGGAGTCTAAAAGGTCTTGGGGCCGAAATGACCAATTAACACGGTATTAATTAATCATCGCTATCGCAACAAGCATCAAATGAACAAAAAAAAAAAAATAAATCTTCGAGTAAAATGTATGATAGGACGTTCTGTCACTGTCTTCGCCCAAAGCAAAGCGAAAATCCTAGCCACTACCGGGCCATGAGAGAACCGGACGCCGAAGTAAGTAGGAATATTTTGGGCAACGCTCGGCTCTGGTCCAACTTCCCAGCATATTAATGTTTGGACTGGTTTACAATGGCTTTTCCCGCGATCAACATGATTAATGGCTTTAAGCCTCATTTGCTGATCAGCTCTAATGAGGATCAGAAAAGATAATCCATTATCTGCTAACAGAAAATTACGTAATTACTAATGGAACATAGAATCATTAGCATTTTTTTCCACGTGACTATTAAAAATAAAAATTTCTCACGTTAATCAAACTACGAAAAATTGGCTACGACAGTTATTATTTCTACATCTCAATCTTCTTTAACGACTTTTCCTTAATCAAACTAAGTTTGGATCAAAATGGGTGATAGCAGTTTTTTCTGTCTTAAGGTTCTTTAATATGACGCGAAAATCAACTGATTTCTATCTTCACTTCAATTGCTACATGAGATCTCTAAGATGACTCACGTTGAGAGATGTTAGAACATTATATCAACTGAATGGCAAAAAGGTACCGAAGTGAGGCATCACCTTACCTCGCCCCAGCACTCGGTGTTTACTTCAAGGTGACCGAGAATACGTCCAGTAAGGCCATAAGTGGACGCTGATGTCCTGAATTACGTCTTGGTGACTGATTGGCCTGAAGCACAACTAACCAGCCAAACAAACAAACAAAAAAAAAAATCAAAATCTCGTCAGTATGGGAGGAAATAATATTAAGAATTATGGAGCTGTTTTCTCACTAAGATGATGAACGAGAGTTAATCACTAATATATACACGATTGGGAGCACCAAGAAACATACATTTAAACATCTGATTGTGTTCTCGGACGTGCGTTCGGATTTGTGCCTATTCAGCATCGCATTTTGACGATCACTCTCGATTTCCAGTCACCTTCAAAAGCAAAAGCATTTTTCACGTTCTCACCACAATCGCTACCAAATCTTATGACAAACACTATTCACAGCAGTTCCCTCTCTTTGGAATCGGGTCACACAGACTCATAACAACAGTACTGTTATATCGCTGAGGATAACATCCTGAATCAGACCACGCTTAACATGCCTCTCTAGGGCCTTGTCACTCGGGTTCAATGTGGAAGTACTTGCTCGTACAGGCTACAGCAGCACTATCAGTATGTCATGTAACAACTCACAAAAAGTTTACCGTTGAGTTGGTTATTCTTGGGGGACGTCTGTTGTATTCTCATAGAAGAGATCAAACAATTACAATCGAAATGACATACTTACCGGAGCAAGATAACATAGAAAACAATTTCATTTTAATACAAACTAAATAACAAGTCATCCAGTCACAAACAAGAATAAAACTGCAGAGAAAACTGTGACTTTACAGGAACTAAGTTAATATATCATGCAATTACAGTGGAAACAAGAGGCTTACAGGAACAGGATAACAGATCATACAGAGTAACAAAAAAGTTTAAAGAAAAAGATCACTCACTGTACATGGGGACGATTCCATACACCACTTCCGTTTTCTTTTCGCTGAAAGAAAATAAGGATTTCATTAGAATTTTAATAAAAAGTTATTATACCCATTGAAATATAACTGCACTTTACAAACCAGGTTTGATTTTTTTCTCACGCGCCTGGTAATACATGAATATAATACACACTGGTACAGGAAAACAATAATGCAGGAAATAATATTTGTACAGTGTCCTCGCTCTGAGTCATATAACAGTTCATGTTACCACTTAATATATATGACTGACTGGCTTTCTTAAGATTTGATATAATGATGGCCAGTTGATTTTATATAAGCAACAAGTGGATGTATTTTAAAGAAAAAAATATGGATAATATTCGTGCATTCTTAGTTATTTATGCATTTTACTGTTGTGATTCAACTTACCTTTTCTGGTTTGATTTCTTATCTATTATCTAATTTGTAGTGTTCATTGATTCATTTTACTTTTTCCAGTTTTCTTTTTTGATATATTGCGTTTGCTGCACGCAACTTCTCTCTGACAAATAAAACGGGTATCCTTGTTTTAGTTTCATTCGTGTATCATAAGCGTATCCTTAATTTCATCATCCCTATTACATCATCCATTCCCTACACCTGCATCCACCATCTTTCTTGCATGTGTGTCTTTTTTTTCTTTATTCAATCTTTCAGCGTACCTCCAGTGACAAGTTGTCACTGTGAAAAAAAGAAGCAAAAGCTATGAAATGTAAAAAAAAAAAAGAAAAAAGTGTGAATGATGAAGAAGTACCGTTTGGAAGCGTCATAATGAATCACCCAGACAGGGGGTTGGTGTCCACAAACACAGGTAGATTCGAACGCACACTGAGGTGTAGGAATGAGAGAGAGAGAGAGAGAGAGAGAGAGAGAGAGAGAGAGAGAGAGAGAGAGAGAGAGAGAGAGAGAGAGA
>JAYMFT010370923.1:0-21645 GCA_038088735.1 Panulirus argus
AGAGAGAGAGAGAGAGAGAGAGAGAGAGAGAGAGAGAGAGAGAGATGGAAAGGTGTTACTGGACTCAGCCTTCATGAGGTTACATCACGGATAAAGTCACCTTTGTCAAGGCTGTATCATGGGGAGTACAGTCTATTGTCAGAGAACTTCTAACTTTTCCAAAGGAGCCCGTCATTTCCCTGCTACTGCAAGTAGCGCAGTCTTGGAGCTCCTGGAACAGGGAACTTGGGGCAACTGTCTCGTGGTCAGGTGGTCCAGTACATATTCCAGTTACATATTAGAGTATTTCAGAGTCGTATATTTCCTGTCGTAAGTGAGAGAGGCGCGTGGCCATGACATGACTGTTTCATGCATGATGTTTGCCATTGTACCTCTGGCTTAATGATACGGGTTGCCAAGTATATGTTAGTTCCAGCAAGGGACAGTGTTCGTATGCAGTTTAAGGCACCACGGATTTCAGTATTATCTGTGTTATGTCGTAATGTATCTCTACCATTTGCCCTGTAATGAATGCACTTTGAGAGCTCTCATCCCGTCCCGGCAATTGAGATGTTCCACAGGAAGTAAGGCGGTCTGCGGACAGTTTCCAATTCAATCAATTTATCGATAGTTTTATGGTAATGTTGGCAGCGCAGCTTTCCTGTCGTGAGGAGGAACTACCCACAGTAATGTTGTCATTGGTCTTGCTGCCTATGTGTATGTGTGTGTGTAGTTATATAGTGTGGGGAGGGAGTTCTACACTCGTGGCTTCCCATCACATCACACACTGAAGTCATACAACATCATAAACTTCCTCACGCTCTTCGCTTTTACAGTGTACCACGTACGAGGCTGGCACTGTAGCCGGATCACCAGGCAGTAGTAAGGGCAGCGTCACAGTGGGACTTTTTGAGTCAGTTTTCTGACTTTTCGCCAGTTTTTCGTGAAGTTTGCATCAGTTTCGCGGCCGATCGAGCAATGCGAAATGGTTCATCTTGATGCCGAAAGTTTTCGTCAGTTTTCTTAGTCAAGATCTATACTCGTAAATGCACATTTCATTGAATAAAATATTTAGTAATTCAAAATAAAAAAGAATGTATTTATATTTAGTGGTCATTACATAGTTTTTGAATTAATGAGGTCCAAATTCATTATTTGAACATGAATAATGATAAACACATCTCATTTCTTTTGTTTACATTTTCATACCACATGGGATCATATGGGCAGTACGGGTGGCAGGTAAAATTTCTCTATGGTTTCGGTAGCATTTACTCGTGTGGACACGCCAGTACGAAGAATACCTTATTGAATATATAAGTTCAATGGTCGTTTATGGGACGTTAGAGATCCTATTATACGCAATAAGTCGATGAAGAATAAGGCATTTCATTGTATTGAACCTTATTCAGCTTGATCCATCTCCTCATAGCTTCAGGTTCCTCCAAACTCAAATTTCGCACTAGTTTGTAATAAATGCTTTCAGTTCCTCTTTATGTCAGGCATGAGCGTACTCAAATACGCCTCTGGGCGTCCCTGGCCTTACTACAACATGCAGTAGACACAAATAAAGTTAAGACAGCCACAGTTTCCTCGGCAGTCGGTGCCGTTTTGTTTATGTCGACGTAAGAACTATGTGGCTGGCCCGTTGGTTCTATTTGCGGGTATGCCGGAGCACCCGGGAAAATATAAAGTGACGGAAATCGGGAAACTGATGCAGGAATTGGCGAAAGAAATGTTGGTGTGACGCCACCTTGATGAGGGAACTCCCTCGGTGGATGGAAGATTATCTCAATGAAAGCGAACAAAATACGATTGTCAGGAGAGCCTTCTGATATCGGTTAACGTCACCAGTTACATACCGCAGGGTTGTGTTGTGGAGCCATGTGTTGTGCTTGGTGTGTGACGATAACTTTGTTAGGGAAACTAATGATGCCGCAGTCGTAAAGGAAGTGAGAGGCGAAGAAGATTGTATCAGCCTACGATGCGATCAAGATGAACTCTAAAGTTAATTACATACATTGTTGATGAAATTCAAGCCGAAAGGAGGTAAAGTAATGAGGATGGGAGACAGCGAAGAATACCTCGATGAAAACGAGACTTAGGAGTGGACATCATCCTGAACCTATCGCCAGAGTCCCTCATTAGGAGAATTGCATAGGAGACAAAATGCCTGCAGGCAAATCGTAAAAAGACATTAAGTATATTGATTAGGAAACGTTCAGTAAGCTGTTAATATTCTGCATTAGGCCAAGAATAGGATATGCTTCTCAAGTTTGGTTACCGCATTAAAGAAGCACAAAGAACTAAATGAGAAGATCCAGAAGAGGACGACAAAGATGGTACCAGAGTTGAGAGAGGTGGTTTACAGAGACCTAAAGTTTGTTTAACATGGAAGAATGAAGAGGGAAGAGTGACCTGACATAACCCTTAAGTTTTTAAACTTGGTTGATGATGTCATTAGTGGAAGGTTCTCCGAAAGATGCAGCGATAGAACACGTAGAAGATATTAAAAATGATATTAAGCAAGAAACTTGTTGGGAAAGATGCACAAAAATACTTCTGTCGCGTAAGAGTGGTGGAAGTTATGAGACTAAGGACGTGACTGTGGACAGCATTGAGAAGTTTGAAAAGTTGTACGATAGTAGAGAAAGTTCAAGAAATGGGGCCCCAAGAGCGAGGAACTCCCTCCCTCCCCGTGCAGAACAGGTAATTACACACTCATCACAACAACGGGTCAACACGGGTGCCATACTCGCTTTCCATAACACAAAAAAGTAATCACAAAAGGTAATCACACAAATAGTTGTATTTACGTTAGTAACGTGGAAGGGTAGCAAGCCTACCGCAGGGAACTGGTTTTTCCTCCACTTTGGCCACCCTGCTGTGTCCGAGTCCCAGGGTCCTGCATACTTAATTCCCCTGAAAGATGCAAATGGCCTCGGCCGTAGATGACGTGCGTGCTGCCATCTGCCGCAGGGTGTAAGGAACACTGTTGTGACTTAAGTGGGCTGTCAGAGGAATAAGTAATGAATATAAGTGGAAGGAAATTGTTGATAATTTTTGGGGTAATTTACCTTTGTTAGGTGTGTTCAGGACAGACTTAACCCCTTGAGCAAGATGTTACAACCCTTGAGCAAGATATTTCGACCCTTGAGTATGATGTTACGGCACTTGAGCTTGATGTTACGACTCTTTCATGTTACTACCCTTGAGCGTGATGTTACGACACTTGAGCTATTGTTACGGCCTTTGATCATGATACGACCCTTGAGCATGGTGTTACGACCCTTGAGCATGGTGTTACGACCCTTGAGCATGGTGTTACGACCCTTGAGCATGATGTTACGACCCTTGAGTATGTTGTTGCGACCTTTGAGGACTATTTTACGACTCTAGAGGACGATGTTACTATGCTTTAAGTAGATAAACCGGGATCTGACCTGACCCTGAAGGGTCGCCGTGTCGTACTCAGAGGTCGCACCATCCTGCTCAAGGGTCGTACCCTCGCATTCAGTGGGTTAAGGAAGGTGGTAGTAGTAAGTACACATAACTGCAGGTGGAATGATTTCCGATGGCTGTGATGTGTGACAGTCTCTGGAGACTGAGAACTTCCTCAGTACCAGCTGCTAATTATATGTTGGACAGTATGAGACGGTAGGGGACACCCTCCTGTGTGTGATATCAGTTTTAACTCAGAATAATGGGGAACTGTCAGTGGCTTTAGGTGTCTAGAAGTGAAGACCAGTGAGAATGACATACAGTCCAGGGTATATGATAAAGAAAAAAAAAAAAAAAGAAAAGCCGCATGGACGGGAGTCTGTTACAGATGGTGCGGCCAGGTATGGTTGACCATTTGAAGCCTGCAGGGGGGAAAATTCAGAGCACGATGCAGGTGGAGGGACTGATGCTGTGAATAGATGTACAGGTGTAAATATTGTATCCGATAAAGGTGCCAGAGGCCTCTAGTGGGTGTTGCTGGTGTGCACGGTGGAGGCGTGTCGTACTCGTGGGCGAGGCTGTGTGTCGTACCTGCCACCCGGGAATGGGGAAAAAAGTTAAAATATAAACAGATGGGTTCAGTAACTTGTTTGAGGTTCAGTAACTTGTTTGAGGGTTCAGTTCCTTGTTTGAGTCAGTTCATGAACCAGAAAAGGATGCCAAGTTTCAGACTGATCTCCTTTAGTGTAATGAACAGCTTCGAAAGGACCCATTGGTCTGTTACTGTTTGGCTTCCTTTTGTACTCCCGAAAACCAGAAGAGGAAAAAAAAAAAGAGGTGCTTTTTGAAGGGTTTAGATATTTATCACCTTTTCACGATCTGAAAAATGATTCATTTCCATCGTTCGGTTCCTCTGAATCTGACGTGTTTCCTGCTGAAGGTATTATTGTGATGTCCGTCTTCGCAAATTATGTTATAAATCATTTAAGGGACGTATATTCCATTTTCTTCAATGGACTCAGGAGAGGAGGTTAACTTGTGTGATTACGTCGAGGTAATTTTTAGAGTAAATATGATTATCTCGGTCGTGTTGAGTGGCAGACCAGCAGTGAGTGGCGCCTTGAGGGACCGTATCATTACGCTATTGCCTCAGGCTGTGCTCCAACCCTCCGCCGTATTCTCAGGTGTCGGGTAATGAAGGGGTTGAATAGCTTAACCCCTTCAGCACCATGATACGGTCCTTGAGAACCACGCTGCCGGCTTTGAAAAGCACGACGGTACGATCCTCGAGCACGACGGGATCATACGTGTGCGAGTCAGTACGGCCTTTGGTTACGACGGGTCCGGCCTTTGACCCGACCATGAAGGGTCACTTCAAAGGCAAGGTCATCGTGTTAAAGGGTTGGTCCGCCATACTCAAGGGCTTAATGATGTATGGGTGATGACGTCACTACACCACCTCTATATCCTCTTGTGTGATGGGGTAGGTTGCCAGAAGCCACTAGCCACCACATCATGCTTTTACATGATTTTCTCTCATTTATTATATTATTATTATTATTATTGCTATTATTATCATTATTATTAATATTATTATTATTATTATTATTATTATTATTATTATTTTTAGCAAGGTAACTCAAACAGAAGGATGCTCACCCCTAACGATGCCACAAGTCCTCAGAGGTAAACAGATCCTTCAGTCGTGACTCTCCGCTCCTTCAGCATCCACTTGTCAGACCGCCGCCTCCGCTCCCGCGGCCTTGCCAGGCTGAGGGGCCTCTGTGGATCGCGGTAACTGCCGCCCGTCCAGAGAAGGATGGTGAGGAGGAGCGTTGCCTGGCAACCAGGTGGAAGTGGGAGGAAGGTTTACCTCGAGCCTCGTAGCGCGGCCTCAGAGATGGGACTTCAGGGGGTACATCGTTCTCGGGCCCGGGGGTCCAAAAGGGGCCCCGGGAATTCTCTGGTATCTCAGAAAATGTAGAAAATCAACAGAGCGCTTCATTCCACCCCTCTCTCATCTTCCATACCCATTTTGGCCTTACAGCTCATGGCATAAAACCGTACTGGATGAAAACAGGATGACTAATGGAGAAGGGAAAGAAGGGGACCCGAAAGAAACTTTGTACCCCCTGATAAAGTTCCTCTCAGGGGCCCTGCCTCGTAATGAAGAACTGTGGAAAAGAAGACTGGACGTCGATAGGTGGTGGGAAAGGGAGAGAGATTTCGCACATCTTCCACCACCCATACCATCTACTTCCAGCCTCCTTCTTCATTCGTTCCTATCTATTTCCGAGGAAGTCAACCTCTTCTCTTGATTCCAGATGTTTGTCGTGCAACATTGCTATTATTCCACTAGCTTGGGACATTTTGCTTGTAGCACATATCAGTCATCTTCTTGGCTTCATCAGTGCTCCATCTAGTTAGATAAATAACTCAGTAAATAAAAAATGGGTTCATTGAATTTAGGCAGCCATAGGACTGAAAATACGCAGTGCTCCGTCTCTGAATAGAACCATGATTACTTGACGCATCATAACTAGTTTCATTACTCTGTCTTACCATCGTATTCCGGGAGTACGTTCTGGTACCGTGTTTGCGAAGAATTATTTATTTTTATTTTTACTAGTGATACTAATCATACCGGGAATCATGACCGTAAATGAAAATAATGACCGGATGTAACAGAAACACGCTCATGCATCATGAATCAGGTTGAAATATGCAGCTCTGATTGCGAATATTTTCCTTTGGTTATGTGGAGGTGAGATGTTCCCTCAGGGAATACTTTCTCTTTCAGGACCTGCAGCAGATGGTACTTGAATGAAGAAACTGAGTCTGAAATTGAACTGATTGGACCAAAGGTGAAGACAAGCTGCGTCTGGTATACAGGCCGAGTTCATCTCGTTGTGTGAGACAGTGAACCCACGGTGCAGTGTGGTTCATCAGCCGCACAAAGAATATTCAGGTTTCAGTGGGCCAACGCTTCACGGAATCACTCCTGAATGTTTGACATTTGATACATTTCTTAATGATGGCCTTTTCTTACTGCAGTGTCTCGTCTGCCTTCATTATTCCCTCCGCCTGTGTCCTGTTGATCTTCAACATAACTCCGCGTTGCCAAGTTCATTGCCATTTTTTTTTTTTTGTATCATTCATTTGTCATTTTCTTGTCATCCCCACACAATAAATCAACAGATCTCCTATTATTAACTCATCCCCATCCTTCACTCTTGTCACCGAGTGTTCTTTTCATGATCGATTAGCACTGCAAAAAGTAAAGGTGATCATGATACAATGTTAGACAACTTTTCTCTCGGCTTCAAATTCCTCCGCGCTAGTTGGACATCAGAATGTACGTTACCAGTTGTGTTCTTGTGTATTTTCTCTCTACTGTCTTTTCTGGAGGTCCACACTTTTCCAGTGTTTTCCATAACATTTGTCGAGTTCCAGAACGAAAGGCATTGTCAAGGTCAACCAAGGCTAACGTAAGTGGTTGTTTGTATTTTGTATATTGTTGAAGGACGTGTCGAGGATCCAAGATTTTATCACTTAGTTTGCAAAATACCAGGTGGCTCACCTTATGGTTTCTTATCATCGGCATCTCCAGTTGTACGACAGTGTATATTGGTGACAGTTTTATTAAGAATTGCTCGTAGTGTCAAGCCTCCCGAGTTCCTCACATTCTTTGGGATGATTATTTTCTCCAACCGCTTGAGCAGTGCAAGTTGAGTGTGTCTTCCATCCTCTTTGATCATATCTCGTGCTGCTCCATCATGCTTTGCAGCTCTTGGTTTTGTTTTCCAATTTTCTTTCCGTTTTCTCTTTTCTTGTAATTACTGGAATCTCCCGTGTATCATCTTCACTCTTTTCCATCGTTCTTGGTGCTCCCTGGAAGTGCTCACGCCATCATGTTCTAATCTCCTTATCAGATGTCAGTAAGATTTCCTTGGTTTTATTTATAGTAACCGACGTCTCACGGTCTACAGCCTGCTCCAGACGTGGCCACCTGGGATGACAGGTAAGTTAATAGATGGTAGCGGAAGGAGAACAGAAAGAGTTGATATGACGCCAATCAGGTGTATGTCGACCCGAGTCTTAAAGGTGGAAAGGTTGCGGGAACAGGGAAAGACAACAGGCGGGAAAGAATCCCACATCTTTGCTGTACGAGAAAGAAAGGGTTGTTATAAAAGTCCGTCCTCGCGTGGCTGGGTTTCCACGCGGAAGCTATGGGAAGCAGCAGCCAGACACGTGCCTTGGATCCAGGTCATATGGGCTGGGACACGTACAAACAGCTCCGGGACCGGTGGCCAAAGTAATGGCTTTAGTAACGAGAGAGGGAGGGATCATAGCGGCAGACGGAAAGGGAGGGAATGCGGAGAGGTGACAACAAGTGGATGGCCTTTGATTCTACTCTGGCTAAGAGAGAGGGAGGAAGACGAGCCATCTCAGATATCCGAGAAATACTCCATTCTAAGGTGAATGAGGCCCTTCTGGATATGGACCAGCTGCTCACAAGGAAATGATTGAAGCACCCTCAGCTGTGGAGACGCAGAATTTGCAGTGTTCAGTATGTGAGGCTCCAGGATATAGTGGAGGATATGGGCATGTTCAGCTTTTGTATGTTAATTGCAGGGTTGAACTGAGATATTTTGAAACTGATTAGAAGGAAAACAAATAAGAATAAGATAGAGATATAGGGAAAAAAAACTGCTTTCTGGCGCTTCCGAATTTAACCAGGTCGTTGCTTACTCATTCCAAGTTGTTGAACTGTCCGAATGAAGAGAAGTCATATGCTCAGTGGGAGAAAAGGAATGAATTTTAGAGTGAGGAGGGGAGGGGAGGAGAGTTGGAGTTTGCAGGGTGTAATCGTCGCCTAAAGTGAGTAGGGATGGAGGTTGAAGAAAGATCATTTATGGAGGGAAGAAAGAGAGGTTAGGTGATGGGACAGAGTCCTGATGGACGCCAATGTTGAAGGGATAGGGGAAAGATGCTCTTCGTCAACGACAACCGCAGAGAAACAACCAGAGCAAAACAGTGCATTAAAGAGCAGACAGAAACATAAATGCTGAAGAAAGGAATTTTGATAAGCTAAGATTTATGCCACACCCCGTCAAATGCTCTGGAGACGATGAGAGCTACGACGAATGGGTTCTCCAAAAACCTTCAGAAAGAAGGAGTAAAGGCATAGCACATAGATCACCAGTAGACTTGGTACCGTGAGAGTTATACTAGTGATGAGAATTGTGAGAGAAGTGAATGAAGTTCTAAGTATAAGATAAAGTCAGAGGTAAAGAAGTTTTGATGACTTAGGAGACATTTGAGGAGTAGAAAGTTCAAAGGTTAGAGCGGAAAGTTAAGTTTTATAGAGAAAGACGAAATAGGCGAGCAAGTATCGGAGCGAACCCAGAGGTACATTGCTCAAGGACACAAGGAGGTATGCCATGGTCTTTACTCCTTGTCCACCTGGAGCTGAGGGAGAACCCTGGAGACGTTAGGCGAGGAAAATATACGGGAGGACATAGGCTCAGTGGGAAGAGGTGGGGGTGTCGGTAGGGAGGGCTAGAAGTGGAATCGTCCATGATGGAATAAGAGGAAAGTAAGAGGCCGAAAAGAGCAGCTTCATTAGCTGTAGAGTTAGCTACAGGAGTGATCAGGTTGGGAAAGAGGAGTCCAGGGTGGATTACACAAACTTAGACACACTTTTGGTTGAGAACCAGAAAGTATTATAAGTCGAGGTGGAAGCCAGATCAGCCCAATTTTCTTATACAAAATCGTGTTTGACTGTGTAAAGAACAGCTCTGCATTGACTCCGAACAGAACTGAAGGCAGCATAACCTGCAGGAGAAGGGGAGAGAGAGTTTCGTGGCCGGATACAGTGTGTCCCTCACTTGACAAGCACCGGAGCAAGGGCAGTCCAGCATGACTGAGGGGTTACAGGTTGCTAGGGGCGCACGGCTCCCCTCCCTACCAAGGTAACCAGTAGACGGGCAGCTGAGCTGGAGGCAGTCTCACTGGCGAAGTAGAGTACTAGTCAACAAGGAGAGTCAGTGCACAAGCTGTGCAAGGAAGTCCATTGAGGCTTTTCAGACTTGGCGTTCCAAGGATGAGAGAGAGAGAGAGAGAGAGAGGTCAAATGTTAAAAAAGGTCAGATATGTTCGAGCAGTGATTATGATGATCAGGAACTCGTATTGGATGCTTAATTAGTTCGTATTGGGTGTTTAATTATCTGTTCCACACCAATGAGGAAAGTAGAAGGAAGGACCTCTACTCTACCAGGAGCATCGTCAGTAAAACCACGCCAACCCGTGCGTGGAGGGTCGTAGTACGTGGACGTGATGAGAGCAGCGCCTCGTGACAGGAAGCTGCTAGACACAGTGGTCGACGAGCTGTACGCAGTTGAAGGCGTTGTGTGAGGAGCATATACGAAACGCGAAGGCAATGTTCGAGAAGATAGAGATTTTCAGCCAGAGGGTAACGAAGGTGGAAGACTTAAGGTCCAGAAAGCGAGCAGGAGGTATACTGACACTACAGCTGCACAGACACAATCTTGACGATTATTATAGACAGAGATTGGAAAGTGAAAAGGAGAGGAAGCCTTCAGAGAGAACAACAGGTGAGGCAGTAGTCAGGCTGTGTTCAGCAGAGGCAGAGACTGGATCTGCGACCGCAATTGTTGAAGAAATTGATAGACTCTTGAAGATCCAGTCGTTTTGCTGCTCTGTAGGTTTGAAACTCTCCATCAACCCTTCCCGAGTACAGTGCCACCTCTGCTGCGTCAGCTGCCTCCTTTGTGTGTTTCCCTTTATTATATCTTGAAGGACGTTACACCTCGATGGTCAGGCCCCAGTATACCGTCCATCGAACGCTTACTTCGGCATCACTGCCCTTAAAGAAATCCACCATGTGTTTCTGCTCCTTCCTCTTTGTATGAATTCCCAGATGTCATCCGAAATCAATATGTTTCTTTGATCTAACTTAACGTACATCCAGAGACATATTTACTAGTTTCTTTGAAATATACATCTTACATCACACTCTTTTGATGTCGCTCTTCTGTTTGATATCGTTTTCTAAGCGTCAACTCGTTTCCTTACATCTCACAATCTATTGTATTTACGTGAAAACATATGCTTTCTCCATCTTTCCCAAGATACTGTAGTGCTCATTCTAATCGATTTTCTATCACATATACCCGCCTTCAGATATAGTTGTGTGTGTTTATCTGTAGCGCAAAAAGTCACAAATCGCGCTCCATATTGATTGGTTATCCCTTTCCCATGTCCTCCTGTTGTTCTGTCCGGCTCATTATCGTTTATGTCATTTTCAATGTTTATATCCTCAAGACAAATGTTTTCATCACGATTTGGGATTCGGGTTACGGTATTGTGTGTTGTGTGGTTCGTAGAATTCCTCCCATCTTCGTCTGCGTCATATGTTGGCATGTGGCAAACTATCGTAATTACACAGCTTGGCCAGATCATCCATGAGACGGATGAGGGAGAAGTTGTCATTAAAGATGTATCAAATTTCAGATGTTTAAAGTGGTGATTATGTCAGCTGTTCTGTTGAGAAGTAATACAACGTCTTCTCTTTTCACATCATTTATTAAGTGCAGTAACGATCTTCATTTGTTGTTATCCCTTCCGTCATATTTTTGTCTTTTACTAGAATGTTAAATTACATTTCACAAGATTATTTGCACAAATTTCGAGTTCCCCAGCCGGAGTCATGGCACACACCTGCAACGATCCTATTAAATTATCCTTATCGTGTGTATTGAAAATCGGGGAAATACTTCGTGCTGGGGTATGCATGACCGGGACCAGGCGCCATTTCAAAATATTTTGTTTACTTAATAACAATACATCCTAATGGATTGAGTGCTTTTTTTTTTTTTTTAATGCTGTTGTCCGTTAACGGATCACTAGCCTAGCTCCTTGGTCGCTGTTTCCAGCACAATCCGTGCTGAAACGATTTCTTACATATGAAAAGTTGCTTTCCTCTCGTCCTCTGCAGTTTTACCAGAGTCAGTGAACTCAGTTATCGTGGTGTGTCACGAACAGGCGGCACTGCAGAAGTCTAGGCTGCACCCGACCCTGTGGTTAGCAAGCCTAGGAGACGTATAAAAAGCATCACGTGCAAAGGCGCCCACCATTCCAACAATATGTTTGTCTACGTTACAATATTATTTTTTCCCCACATTTAAAAAGTTTTCTTAATTTTTGAAATTGTAATTCTCATTCAATCTGATTTTTATTTACCTTGTGTCTGCCCTATGTTTATTCCTTTCTCTGTTCTCTTTACGTCGTTTAGTTTATTCATTAATTAATCACCCTTTTCATTCTGGCGTCTCTCAGGTGGTTGCCTCCTGTGAAAAAAAGAAAAAGCTTGAGCCCAACGTATGACCCTGAGCATGACTGTAAATGCCTTGGTTATGAAGGCCTGGCCTTTGCTATGCCATGTTATCATGTCCAAGGTTTGTCCCGTTGCACGTAAGAACTCAATACTTGCAGCCATACTCGTCAGGGCACAGTCGGCTCTTGCTCTTCAATTATGAATTATTTTTTGTTTATCTTTTATGGTATTCATAGTTTTGCATTTTAGTACAAAAGATTTACCGATGAACTAATTCAGTTTATGTTGATCAATAACATAAGCTAAATAGCCTTCATTAGTAAATAAACAGAACCACAGAACAGAATTATTTTAACTGTGATGTGTCAGAGAAAATGCACAATAATTAAACGATGCACTTTTATTGTTTATTTTGTTGTGCATATAGTAATAATACACAAAATCAAAATTAGGTAGAAAATCATATGGTGTGCTGCATGTAAGAGCCACCCATGATTTATGTAAACATTTGTTAATAAAGCTGTTAATTTGGAGGGAGGACTGGACGCTGTCAGCTGGTGGGGCTCTGTTGTTCTTGCAGTCTTGTCCCATTATGGCCACACACTTCACAGTCAGCTTTGTTTAGTCAGTCAAAATCTTTTATATTTCGTCTAGCTAGTCAAAGTCGCCTATATTTAATCTAGCCTTGTCGTTTTTATTGAGTTTAACAGCCTATTTTTATATGTATTTGATCACCTATTATTACTTAATATTTACTATACGGGGAGGGAGTTCCACTCTGTTAGTACATTGACACTGTCTCATAACTTCAGTTTATATCAATCATCCGCAACTGTTATGCTATAAAAGTGCTTCTTGACATCATTTCTTACAAGATTCACATCTTCTATGTCTCTGGTTGTTCTATTCCTGCTTCTTTCGAAGACTTGTTCACTCTCCATTGAGCTGGTTTAAAAACTTACAAAGGTTGTGTCTAGGTCACCCCTCACTCTTATCGCCCTTCTCTATTGGTTCTTTGTGCTTATTTTTAGTGAGGCGACCAAAGTTGATAAGTATATTCTAGCTTTGGCCTTTTGTAGGATGTGAGCATCTTTCTTAATTAATATTACTTTATCTGTGTCCTTGAAAGCTGAGTATTTTGATAAGTGTATGTGTGTGTGTGTGTGTGTGTGTATGCGAGAGAGAGAGAGAGAGAGAGAGAGTTTGTGTACATATATGGAAATTTATCTGTTGTTTGCTTACTCTCTGTTATCCGAGTCGTTTGTAGAAAGGTCAGCCTCGCTCTTTGTAATGAGAGTCGCCTCCAGTGCACCCACTCTCGTCACAATGTAACCAGAGTCTCCTGTAATTAGCCTCTTATCATCACTGTTTAGTAGTCTTATTTTTTTTTACTGTCACTTTTGTTTCGTCAGTCTGTGTTGGTCAGCACCCGCAGTGTGTACACCTTCGGTCATTTTCGTTTCAATTTCCGACCAACTTTTACTACACCTTACGTAAATGACCCCAAAGCCATTATGGCTGTAGTAAATGTATTTTACGAAATATTTAGTTGCAGAGATAAAATTGCTCCTAGATGAAATATTACTGATTGTAACGACAAGACGATAGGAGATGGAACCCTCTGGCTTTATAGCTACGTCAGTAATTGTTGTAATAGATTCTAATTGGTTAATAAGACGATGTGTGTGTTGGACTGCCTACTACCACCACACAGATGCCAGAAGCCACCAGACCCTGAGATCCCTGCAAATTACCAGGCCTCACACAGCAGCAGCGGCCGTCACCCCCCCCCCCCAACACACACACACACACACACACACACACACACACACACACACACACACACACACACAATACCCCGTACCCTTGCACATACAAATCAATGGAAGCTCCTAGTTATACTAACCCCTCCCTCCCCCCCCTCTCTCTCTCTAATGAATATGTTTGTACTTTTGTGTCTTACGTATGCATGAGTCCATTTATGTATTTATGTTTGGTTGCATGAGAGAGAGAGAGAGAGAGAGTGGTTTGTGCGGTTGTGTTGGACCCCTCTCCCCTCCCCTCCCCTCACCAGCCCCGGGACCCTCACGTGACATAACCACTTCCTCCGGAATTACCAAGCAACTATCTTTTCTGGTCGACGCGTGGCGTGTTATGTCTGCTGGCGTGCTGGTCTGCCGCGCCTGGAGGGTAGCAGAGGGGGGAGGAGGGCACGCTAGTAGCCAACGGGCGTGGAGGGCGCGGCCAGCCTGGTGCGTGGGCGCAGGTGCCCGGTACGTGGGGTGAAACTGAGACTGTGCATGTGTGACCACAGGTGCTGGGGGAGGGAGGCGAGGCACGACCGTAGAGGGCGTGGATATAGGTTGTCTCACGGGGGTCTGTTGTTTGTTGTTGTGGTGGTAACAGCGTCAGTTGCTACTGCTCGACCCAGATGGTCGGTAGCTGGCGGGTTAGGACGACACCACCCTCCTCCTCCCACTACTACTTCTGTCTGTCTGTCTGCCTGTTTGTCTGTCCATGATTGGCTGTGATTCGCAGCAGCCTTGGGCAAGTTAGTTAGGCATGCGCACATGCAAGGTCGGGCATGCACTTATCTGGTACAGTGGCAAGGAATGCCAGAGAAGACAGATGACTTGGGAGGGAAACCATCTCCTTTCGTAAGAAAGATCCATATGTTATTACTCTCATAATCTTTCTCCTGGTTTGATGATTCGAGAACAAATCTTTTATAAGGCTGATGAAGGGACAGTTAAGACGATGCAAGAGCTGATAGTATTAACCTCACAGAAAGGTGGGTATTACTAATTGGAGATCGATACTGACCAGACTGGGATCCACATGGCGGTGAAGATACATTGAGACACAAGTTTCTTGAACATTTTAAGAGGTCTCTGTACCAGCACATGAATGAGCTCATTGAAGCCAGAGACGTCAATATGCCTTTAACGTTGCATCTTACTTTTTACGTCCTGTCCAGTTGTATGTAACTTGGAAACTACGGCTGTGAAATCCTACAGTAGCATATTGGTCATGCGCTGGCCCAATGTGGATGGGACACTTGGATAGTGAGAGTGTATTTGGACTTAGAATTATCCTTAATACCTAAAGCAGTTTATATTTCGATTGGTGGACGTAGCTTGACGTCGACGGCCTTAATGACCCAGGCAGCTGGTAGTCCTAAAGCCCAAACAACCAGCCAACTGAGATGAAATACATAGTAAATGAAGGGAAAAATTGCGAAATCCAAATAATTGAAGGTACAATTGGGTAAACTGTGAATAGCGAATAAGTTCTCTTGGAATACAGATTGGGAGGCTTTATACCAAAGCTCGAGAACAGAATCGTCTTACAATAGAGTCATGAAGTCTTGAAGGATGGAATGATAGAAGCTGTTGAAGATAGATTAAGTCTTACAGAGTGGAAAATCCGTGTGGAGACATCATGAAGGTGAGGACAGAAGAATAATGCCTTAAAGAGAGATACGGGAGACATAAGAGTCCGGCAGCAAAATGTATACAGTAAGATGAGAAAACGGGAAAAAGATGAAGTGGAAAGTAACGCAGACGAATCTCTTGACCGCCACAAACCTTTCCATAGATTTATCACATGAAAGCTGTCAATAACTTGATTAGAGTGAAGAGTTTACACGGCAACTTTATTGATACGAAGGATAGTAAATGAGGGATGGAATGAAAAAAATCGAGACTACCAGATGGTATGCGCGGGAGTTACCCTGGAAACCTGTGAAATGAAAATAAAGGATAAAAGAAGCCTAAGGGTAGAACTAGAGACCCTGACAAGGCCTGTAGCCTAGTCGGTGTCTCACTACAACCAATCAAGAGTGTAGGAATCCTACGTAGATTGGCCACCGGAGCTGCTGTATAGGATCTCGTGTCGTCACGCTGATGGCCCGTCACCAGTGGAGTGAACGAGAGCAGTTGATGTACACTCACACAGACGACACCCTGTTCCCGGCACTTGTGATACCTGACAACGGACGCCCAGTCAGTGAGGGGATAAGACAGAGAGGTCGATGTACCTCCTTAAAGTAGCTCTCCCTCAGGCGCTGGGAAACTTCCAAGCCAACTTCCAAGATCTAAGGCAGCCATCGAGTCTTGCTCTGATGAATGCTAAGAGTCTTATAAATCAGATAAAGTTTTGAGCTGTCCTTGTATTATGCCCTGGCAACGACCACTACAGATAGGCTTCATCAGGCCCACCGAATGTATGAGATGCGTGTGTGTCACTGGTTTTGTGTCTACCATAAGTACGGAGATGAAAAGGGAAAACAGACTTGTGTCGCATACCTGTTGTACCTGTGGAAAACGAGATAGGATAATAGTTACACCGGAAACATATTTCACTAACAAGTTTGAAAGTTTTAGTTTGTAATTTGTAGGAAAATGGGAACAGGAAACAGGTGGGTAAACTCTTGGGTAATGGGAACAGTAGTTTTAGTTTGTAATTTGTAGGAAAATGGGAACAGGAAACAGGTGGGTAAACTCTTGGGTAATGGGAACAGTTTAGATGAAGGGCAACAATAATACTATTCGAGGATGTCAGTCATGACAGGTTTCCTGTACATCGGTGGGTGAGTAACATTTTGGTAGAAGTGGGATGATGGACGGCGTATGTCATGCATCCATTGTAATCCCCTCCAGTGGATATATTGAGCTAGAAATTCCGATTGGTGTAAGGGAAAAGATCCTTAAACGGATCGATATTTGCGTAATTGAGAGGGAAATGACGTGTTACCAGTGGCATTTAAATTGGGGCATAAGGTAACAATGGAATCCTGCAAGAGGATCAGGGCCGCTGTTATGCCTGATCTATGTATGGTAAATACCATGGGAAACTGGATCGTGCCTGAATGTGCCTCACTCATGAACCAAGAACGAAACATTCAAGAGTGTGTTCATCTGCAAAACGTAAGTGATGTTCGGATAAGCAGTGAATGAAATGCTGTCCTGAACTACTGTAGACGGTAAAGGGTGAGAAAAGAGGTGGAACGACGACCTTCATATTGGCGGAAGTATACTGTAGGTCTTTACCTGCTAAAAGGGATTTTAGGAGTTCGCATTTCATGGGTCAAGAACAAAAAAAAAGGTAATGTATATCCTGTCACAGTCAAAGGTGTCCTCAAGAGAGCATACTTCGTCACCTGGTCCGTGTACTGGAGGAGACAAACAGAACTCCCTGAGGGACAGATAACAGAAGATCTGATGATACAAGACGAGGTTATCTGCTGGAGGACAGTAAGAACGTCCAATGGTAGAAGTGCTACTATAGACAGAAGAAGGATAGTAAAACAGAAGGTTCAAAGGAGTATTTGGAAAGTTGTAGTTAGGAAGGAAGCCCTCGATCTGCCCACACTACAGGAAATAAATATAAGGGAGACTTTTCAACCCCCTCAACATTCCTTAGAGGTCACGGTGATGTCAAGTAAAGAAGCAGTGTTCAGCCAGAGGACACGTCGGCAAGATAGGCAAAGGTCAGGAGGAGTGAGGACACTTGTCGACAACAGAACAAGTGGAACAAGTTGAGAGAAGAGAAATTGAAGGTTGCTGCGTCTGGCACTGAAGAATTGAAGGCCCCCATGAGACGAAAGTGTCAGGTCAAGGCTTTAGGTCACATGGAAGTAAAAGTCCCTCCCTACACGTATAGACTGGTTATTGCAAATACATGATTACTCACAGAAATACTCTAACAATACATAAACTCTACGGACGGTAAAGACCTCGGAGAAATGAAGTCAAAGCAAGTATATCTGAGACGTAATCAGTGTAATTAGAAATTACGTCGAAAAGTGGATCGATTAAAGCAAGTATACGTGAATTCCAGAGATCGGCACTAAGTACATGACAGTCATTACAAGAGAGAATTACATGTAGAAAATCTATAAAGTACACAAAAAGAGATCAAGTGGAGGAGTGTAAAAGTGAGAAAGAATTCATACAGCAATGGATACGTAAATACAGGTTGGATGTTGCTCTCTGGAACTGGTGTCTGAGTTCGGCAGAGTGTTTGGGAGGAGAAAGTTGGGTGAATAATCGTAAGGTTACAAAGTTGAACAAGGGAGACAAGTTAGTTGGACCGTGAGTTTGAACGGAGAGATCCTACAGGAGGTGGAGTGTTTTAGATTCTCTGGGGTGGACATGGCAGTGGATGGAACCATGGGGGCTGAAGAAAACCACAGAATGGAACCCTAGGGTGAGTGAGGTGAATAAGGTCCTGGGCGTGTTGAGGAATGTGTGGGATTGTCTGTGAGGGCAGGGTTGGGTTTGTTTAATGGGATAGGTAGTCACGACGGTGTTGTGTGGATACAAGGCGTGGGTCAGAGATGAAATTACAGTCGCCATGATCCAATTTTCATCAGTGTCCCAGGAATTGAGTAAGGACGACCGGGAATGGCAAAACCTCATTGTTGTAACTTCTCAAAGTCAGTAGCAGAATCCTTGTGAAACTCGGCGGCCCGTGTCTGGCTATTGAACATCTGTGGCAACAGTGGTGGTTGAGGAGGGAGAGATAATCGCCGCAGCAATGATGTTACGCAATGCCCACAAATGGTGTTTAGGAGACTAACAGCTGAAGTTAAACAAGGAGTCGAGTGTTGCTGAATTGTTGACGCGTGACGCCCAGTCTATCCCTTACGCTGTCTGCAGAGTATTTATACTCATATCAGTTCCGCAGGGTGGTCCTCGGACCCTTCCCTCATACAGGTAAATACAAATACACACTCCGTATTATTTCCGCACTTATAAACGGGTTCTCTTGTCCTGGTTTATGCCAGTTCCTGGTACTGATCAAGGAAGGTGTTGTTGACGCTGCCTGTGTGACGTCAGCCAAAGAGGCTGACTATAATCATGGATTATTTCTTCCTCTTCTTTTTCTTGTCCCATTTATTCTCTTTTTCTCTTTTCTTTCCTTCTTGATTTCTTTTTCTTCGTATATCTCAATCTGTATTTCTTTTTTTGTTTTTATATATAGTGTTCCCATAAAGTTGCTAAATGTGTATGAACCGCAGTCGGACCACATTTGATATCAATTAAACCGAGTGATTAAAATATCATTAATACATATTCATAGAGATATGGGTCAAAAGGTCATCTAGTGAAATTCGGGCAATTTCTTTTTAAAATACGCTGTAAAATGATTCCAGTATAGTAATTGCTTTCACCCCCAGCTGCCATCCTCAAAGCTTATATTCAGGAATATGTTTTTAGAACTGGCAGGAAAACTTTATGCTCCTAAATTATTAGTCATGGAATACATTTGAAAAATTAATTACACGACCCCCCCCCGTAGGGGGGTATTGTAATCAGTCTTTGTGTGTGTGTCATTATGTTTCTGTACGAGCCAGGATGATGTGTGATGGTGTGTATCAGAGGCGGCAGTGTGTGGCTACCTTCAAGCCAAAACACCTTCAGATAATGTCATAATGTCGTAACAAGAAAAGGGAGGTTTTCACTTGTGCAGAGTTTTTTGTTATAGAAGCACACACACACACACACACACACACACACTGAACCTGCGCTGCCTGACGTATGCACACAACACTGCACGCTAACGGTCTATTAAGAGTAAATTATGGACGAACATCCACACGGAGGCATGCTCTAGCAGCGAACCAAACGCTGCCAGACCAAAGTTCATCTTTAGTGTAAATAAGGGTAATTTGTTTTGATAGATAATGCACACAATCGTTCCCTACCTGCTAATTTACTTACTGGTGAGAAATTTGTCGAATTCGTTCGATTTTGCTGAAATCACTGAATCGATACAGTTTCTGAAGGCTTCAAGCCTTACAAAGCTTATCCCTGAGCCAATTCGTCCCATCGCTACCTCTTCCAGACCTTGCCAAATGTAGCCTAGCTTTATTTAACCGTACCAGTTTGAAAGAACCTAGCTTAGTTAACTGAATCAACTTAGATTACGTAGTCCGCATCCTCATGCAGGACCAGAGTGTTGTGGTATAAATCTTTGTGTGGTTCCTGCCTGGTGAGTGGACAGATCCTGTTGCATTCTAATGTACTTTCGAGTCTGGTTTTGATCGCCCGTAAGTTTCGCTGTGTGTGTGTGTGTGTGTGTGTGTGTGTGTGTGTTGGGGAGGTGGGGTGGTTGTCAAGAAAAACGCAGATCTTAGTCCGATTAACTTCGTATTAGTGAGCCAGTAAACCGGTGGTATACAGTACTACAACCGTCTTGGACGCTGGCAGCGACCCACAGTTCTACTTTTCACTGGAACCATTCTTAATCTTTTAAAACATAAACGCTGCCGCTTGTCGAGTTCTTTATGCCATCATTATTTTGCAAAAAAATGGTGATTTTACAACAAAGGTGTCACGTGCGGGATCTTTAAATATGAAGTTCTTTATTTTTTTTGTGAGATGTAACGTCACACACATAAGGTGAATGCGGGAACACAGAATTGATATTTTTTTTTTTGTATTACTTTGGAGGCTTCACTTACTGAGAAAGGTCCATATTAAGGGCGGCCCTAAATTGAAATATGGAGAGGATATGAAAGGAAAAAGAAAAGACAAGGGAAAGTATTTCCGACTTTTAGGGGAAGTGAAATATCTGTCTTTTAAAATGTGCCAGTTCATAGTTATTGGAAAAGACATGAGATGGTAGAGAGTTCCAAAGCTTTGATGTGTAGGGAAAGAAGCAGTAATCAAAACGGCCCACCCTTGAGTTGCCAACGGCCACATAGTAATCATGCGACGAGACAGCTTGCCGAGTATTGCGTGGTCTAGCTAGTGGCGTGGACACACAAGCAACCAGCTCTTGGGAGCAAGAATCAAAATAATACCTATAGAAGAGCGAAAGTGAACCAACTCTGCGGTGTAGGGCAAGGGGGTCAAATTTTAAAGTTAGCCTTGGAGAGTTTATAAGTAGGACCGTTTTCGACTCAACTCTGTCCAGTAAAGTTGCAGAGCTAGAAGCACGCCAAATGTGAGAACAGAACTCCATACAAGGACGGATCAATCCTTTGCATAAACGGAAGAACTGTTCAGAGGAAAAGAAATTTCGACATCTAAACAGGAGTCCAAGTTGCTTTGAGGCAGACTTAGCTATTCACGTAACGTGATGTTTCCAAGAAAGAGTGGATGTTACAGTAATACCAGTTATGTTCATTGACCCAAAAGGTGGAATTACAGAACCGTCAAAGCAGAAAGAAAAGCTGTGAGGAATTATCGACAGAGAGATGGGTAGAAACTTGGTCTTGGAGGCATTAGATTTAACCAGAGTTCGTGTACCCCAGTGAGATTTCCTGTCTGTCTAAATTTAATGAGGAAGTTGTATCAAGACGAGATGCAGATCGAGTGAGAGAAGAAGAAGCAGAATCAAAGGATGTGGATGATTGCAGTATTGAGTCGTCAGCGTATGAGTGCAGTTGGGTATTTGTGGAAGAAAGGAAATCGTTGATAAAATGGAAAAAGAAGTGTAGGGGACAGAATTGAACCTTGAGGGACAACGCTGTTGATGGAGAAATTGGGAGAGGGGGGGGGGGCTGATCCATTAACCATGGAAATAGATCGGTCCGAGAAGAAGCTAGATATAAGGGAGCAAAGTGAGGGAGGAAAGCCAAAAGAGGGGAGGTTAGAGATGAAAACCCGATGCCACGCCCTCTCAAAAGCTGTGGATATGTCAAGGACAACTACACATGACTACCCAAAATCTTTCAGGAATGATGCCCTGACATTAGTAAGATAGGAAAGAATATCACCAGTGGATCTTGCCTTACGGAAGCCATACTGGTGGTCAGAGAGAAGACTGTGATTTTCAAGGTGTTTAAGGATATGGCAGTTGAGAAGGGATTCAAAGACTTTGGAAATGGTAGATGTCAAAGCAACAGGACGATA
>JAYMFT010370934.1:0-21644 GCA_038088735.1 Panulirus argus
CTGCCTGTGAAAAAAATCATAACATTTTTTTAAGTCAAAAGATATATCACGGGCTGCCCTGGGTCGAGCGCATACGTTCGAATCCTCGTTGCGGCAGTCGGCCCACAGTCAACCCAGCTGTTCATCCACCCCTAGGTGTTATTTGGGCGATAAAATGGGTACCTGACTCAGTCTAGGATATACATATATATTATATATATATATATATATATATATATATGCCTGATATACGTGTGTGTGTGTGTGTGTGTGTGTATTAAGAAGGCTTACTAGGCCTAGTAGTGAGGTCCATGTCCCCAATATGGACACCCCTGGGGATAATTGAGCCGAGTTACAACCTGTCGGATGGCTAAGCCTGTCACACAGCATTGCTACCTCACCCCTGACCGAAGCTGGTACTCGCTCGTCTACCAACCAAAAGAAGGACTTAAGAGGTCAGGTGGTCCAAGCGTCCAACTAGAAGCTTCTTCTAATCCACTTCACTCTTTACTGAAATACCCTTTCACTTCCCCAGGTCCCTCAGCCTCTGGTCGCAGGTCAGACTCGTGGAGGTTTCTTCCCCTAATCTCTCACAGCAGCCACCAAGCTCCTCTTCGATATCCCGTGTCACCAGAGAGTCCAGTGCGAGGCACGTGTCTGAAGCCATCATCTCTCCCCGATGTCAACAACACATTACACAAATTTCAATTACGACAGAAAAAAAAAAAAACTACGAAAACACTCTATTATTGCCCTCCTTCCTTCCCTTCTCCTCTACCCTCCCTCCCTCCCTCCCTTCTTCCTGCCCTCAGCCAATCTTCCGCCAGCTAGTGAGTCACAAAGACGTCTGTGATTACAAGCAAACACTAATCAGGTCCGTTTGCAATGAAGGGAAAAAGGTTGGAGCCTGGGGAGGACCGGACGCAGTGATAGGAGAGACTGGTCGAGAGGACGAGGAGAGAAGAGCGGGGGGAAGAAGATGGTGAAGGGGAGTAAAGTGGAGGGGGGGAAGGAAGAAGAAGTGAGAGGATGAGGGGGGGAAGGTGTCGGTGATTGGAGGGAGAAGTGGGGAGGGAAGGGAGAGGGGGATATCACGAGAAAGAAAGGATAAGGTAAGAAGGAATGAGAAGGACGGAGGAAGAGGAGATGGGAAATGGGGAATGAAGAGATAAGGCTAATAAGTAAGGGGGAAGAGAGATAGAGGGTGAGGAGAAATATAAGGTCGTGGTGGGGGAGGGGGGACGGTACTGTCACAAGGGGGGGAGGGGAACGTATCAGTTAATGAGGGGATTCGAAGGTGAAGAAGGCAGGGAGGACATATCGAGGGGGGGGGGGTGATAAGCGGTGGGCTGGTGGAGGAGGGGGAGGAGGATGATGGTAGGGAAGGAGATGAAGGGGAAGGCACGGTCGTGGATGTAAGGGTGGAGACAAGCAAGCTAGGAACATACCTTAAGGAAAGAAAAGCTTGGAAAAACAGTAACGTGAAAGGATCAAACGGAATTCTTCAGCTCCACGATAGAGATAAAGATTCTAAGGAAGGTTAAAGGGTCTGGCAGGAGGTTCTTAGGCAGGGTCAGAGCTGTGGTAGGAGGTTCTCATGAAGGTTCTGAGCTGTGGTAAGAGGTTCTTATTGAAGTTCTGAGCTGTGGAAGGAAGATCGTAAGAAAGTTCTGAGCTGTGGCAGGAAGTTCTTGGGAAGCTTCTGAATTTTAGGAGGAGGTTCTTAGGAAGTTTCTGAATTCTAGGAGGAGGTTCTTAGGAAGTTTCTGAATTCTAGGAGGAGGTTCTTAGGAAGGTTCTGAACTGTGGTAGGAGGATTTTGGGAAGGTTCTTAAGCTGTGGCAGGAAGTTCGTAAGAAAGATTCTGAACTCTAGCAAGAGTTTCTTAAGCAGATTCAAATGTTTAGCTTTCTTTAGCAGGTTCAGATGTTCAGCAGGAGAATCTTAAGAAGGTTCAAAGCTCTGGCAAGAGGTCAGGTCGGTATGAGGAGTTCAAAAGGCAATAAAGCTTGAAAGGGGTTTGAAAAGGTTCAAACAGCGGCGGAGGTTCAAAGAGCCGTCCGTAGCCAGTCAAATGACGATACGGAATTTTGAGACACCAGTCCGGACTGAGACGACAGCACTGTGCACGTTCAAGAAATAGTTATCGGTTAGCGTGACACACAAATACACACACGCCCGCTCGAGTGGGTTCAAAGAGAGACCGTCAAGAATCATCGTCACTGGGTTTTTAACAAGGGTGGAGGAGTTCAAAGGTCAGGAAAGGTTAAGAGAGTAGCAGAGATCAGAAGACTCTCTTCAAGATGCAAAGACCAATCTTATCGCGCTAGACTGGTTGGTTGTAGGTGAAGATCCCACCAACTGAATTACTATAGCGACCGTCCACAAAGCACCTGCATTACTTATGTTACGAGATATCCTAACAGGCATAGTCAGGTGAACCACGTTCATATGAACGTAAAAGAATTGGTTAGATGGTAATGTGAACTCTTTAAGGATATAAGGAAATCGTGGGTGAACAAACTCCTGGAGTGTCCCCAATATACCACGGAGAAAATCCTCCCAGTGAAATAAAGATACTGCCGGATCAAGTCTTTCAACAAAACAACACCAGGTTTTCTTTAGTGATTCACGTTTTATAGATACATTTACAAGTTTCAATGCACAGCTTTGTTGTTAAGAGCTCTGCAAAATAACACGAGACATGCAATCTTTAAATACTGTCTACTGCATAACAGTAACTCTGTGCTACTTGGATCAAACACTGTCGAATAAAGTAACCATTAAAAGAACTTTCTTAAGACAAGAGTGGCGTGTGTCTGGCCTTCAGGGGCGGGTGCCTTATCGAACCCTGCCAATGTCTGACTGTCCCGCTTGCTAAGGACACATTTTCTGATCGCATCGCATCTCTTCCTTTGAGGAAGTCCGTGCCCGTATTGCATCAGTGTTTTATATATCGCAAGAAAATCCAATTTGGGGAAGGAGGTCACATGCGAAGGACGTACGACAAGAAAATAATAAGCAATCGATGGGGTGTCTTGATTTACTCTATCTCCGCAAACCAATCAGTGAACTTCTCGGAGGAGAGAGATTTTAGAGTGATGTGTACCCAAGCATTGCATGACGATCAAAGGGGTTTGGCAAGAGATGGTCAAAGGGAATGATTGCCAAGCGGCACGGGAGAGCCAGGACACATAGACAGGGGAACCCGTGCAACCAGGCGGGAGATTTTCATGACTCTTATTACCTACATAAATACTAAATGTCTGGGGGGATGAATCCAGCGCTTGATTTCGTTCCAGCGTTATCAAAACAATGCTTGATCTGTCGAGAGCCGGCCTGTTTGGGAGGCTGTCGAGAGCCGGCCTGTTTGGGAGGGAAGGAGCACCTCTGTATCACCTTCCCCTTGGCTTTTGAAACTAGAGGACATTCTAGGCCACTGAGGCGGCAAGTAGTAAGATGACCGAATATCAATGACGAAAACATCGCACTTAAATTCGCTTCTAGACACTCCTAATGCGTCTTAATCCTTCGAGACGGAGCGATGCTTGAAAATGAGTCGCATGGTCGTAGTCCTTGGGGTCACAGCATCATCCTCAAGGATCGTATACCGTCGTGCAAGGAGGATACTGCGCTGCGTTTATGGTAATGTTGTACGGGTGACGGCGGGTGGGGAAGGCTTGGGAAGAGACGAA
Organism: Panulirus argus; assembly: GCA_038088735.1. NCBI lineage: Eukaryota > Metazoa > Arthropoda > Malacostraca > Decapoda > Palinuridae > Panulirus > Panulirus argus. The sequence continues at coordinate 3,675 of JAYMFT010370934.1, forward strand.
GTTTGTGTGGCGGTTCGACCATCGCTACCGAGGCGATCATTCACCGGTTAACACATTGTGCTTTATTTTGGGTGTACTCTATTAACACACACACACACACATATTATGCGTTACACAACTGGCACAATGGCTCACTCAGATAATTACGTCTGCATCTTTACAAAAGTCTTCAATCGCTTCATCGACCCCAGAAAGACAAAATCCAACAAGTACCTTCCAGTCACCTTGAATGGACAATCACTTCCACTAAACAAAACGCCAGCCATTCTAGGGACCACATACGATACTCCCATCAAAAGCAACATCACAAAAGGAAACCACTCAGTAGATTCCTGAAGAACACGAAGTGGCACCAGAGCTGGACAAGAAAAATAATCCATTAGCATACTCTACAGACAATTCGTCTGCTCCACCATGAACTACGCCTGTTCCTTCACTATCTCAAAAACAAATTCAACAAAGCTGCAAATCACACAAAATAGAGCACTCAGAACAATCATTGGCTGCCCAGTAATACTCGACACTTTCGCAATGAACAAAGATCCTCCTGATATAATCTCACCTCAACATGTTCGGGACTCAGCTCTTTGCAAGTGCACAAGACTCCTCCCATCCAAACCACTCCCTAACTAACCAACAGCCTCCAAGTTTAAATAAAAAGTCAACCCCTTTCTCACATTTAAGCAACCTGTACTCACAGATAATCCCCCTCAAAAAAGGAAAAAAAAACGGCAATCTTATCACTGACAAAACACATAATGAAACGAACCGATAAGTACTAAACAAGCACACCTAAGTCTTAAGCACCATCCCAACAAGCATACATCTATATGACTCCACACTTCCCAGACAAACACGAGTCACGCTCTCCCGTCTGTGCCTTGGACACCAATTCCTACATTAGTACAAACACCAATTCAACACGTCCCAGGACCCTTCATGCCCAAGATGCAACTACTACAACGAAGACAGTGAACACTTCCCGCTCACTTGCCCCGTACTCTCTGCACATCACAACACTTTATGACATTGTGGTCCCGCCCGGTGGACGTGGCAGGCTTCCTGAGTACTGTGGGACTTTCATAAAGATAGATGAGACTTCTTTACGTGTTTGTGTGTGCATGTGTCTGTGTGTGTGTGTGTGTGTGTGCATCTAGGAAAGAAGATACACGCATGCTTCTCCTTCATGTTTCAACTTTCCTCTGACCTGAAAGCCGTTATATGAGACCCCATGGCTGTTGCCTACACGGTATTCACCCACAGCTAAACCTTTCCTGTCGATTCTGAGGACGTTTTGTTGGTCTGAACAAGTGATACACGTCTTACCCTCTCTTCAGTGTACCAAATGTCATATCGTATCGGCTGATACCGGCGATCTGACCCACCAACCATTTCCCTTTAAGGCTCACGTTCGCAAAGACAAGACTCCTTAGTTTAAGCGCCAAGACTGTTGCGTCTTAATTCTTGGTTTTCCCTCTAGTCTTCGGGTCGGATTATCTCGCTAGCGTGTCGCCTGCGCCCCCGAGCGCGTGAGAGAAACCTTCCCTTCGAAAAGGTACAACAGAGTCAGTCGTCGAGAAAATAAGGGGGAGTCGAGCGTATCTCACAGGGATCACCGAACTGTCGCAGGATTGCTGGCGGGGCCGATCCCGGTTGTCATGCATAATGAATGGGTACTTGATGCCGGGCGCAGGCAGCCCATGCATGCTGAATCAGTTCCCTGGAATATATTCGGTGTATTTAGCTGCTTCTATTTGATCAGCGTGATGAGAAATACATCACTGATTGAACTCCCTCGAGACCCGAGGGATATCGGGTCCCGGCAGGGGAGCCAGCTGCAGCCCGGAGACTCTATATTGGATAGTGCTGGCAGTCTTCCCGAAAAGATGTCTTCATGTAAAGATTTAGTGGGTCCGCTGCGGCCGTGTCGGAAACGTCTGGGTGGCTGAGCGTTGGGGGCTTGGGTTGTTAGGTCGTGAGGGGAAGGAAGGTACGGACGGGGTCGGGGACTCATCTCTGTAGGGTGTGCTCGACGTTACGTAGGCTCCACAGAACAACACACGCATCTTACTTTCGACGTCCTGGATTTGATTTACTGACAGACTAATTCAAAACGTCTGTATGTTTCTGTAGTTGTCCATGGCAATGCTTATCCATTAACATGTATTCTTTCAAGATGGATATATTTGGTGTCGATAGGTTTATGAGAGCATAGCTGAATAAATTTGGGGAGCAAATACACACATACACACACATATATATATATATATATATATTCTTGTCTCTTTCAATGCTTCCTTCACCAACGCCTAAATTTATCACGTACCAATGGAAAATTATGGGGGGTTCGCACGACAGCCTGCACTCTCAACTATTCGGAAGCAAACATTAATCTGAATTCCGAGAGAACATAAGTCAAGCGGCTGGAAGACTGCGTGAGGTGACACCCTCCCCAAGACACGCGTCTCATTGTCTGACCGCGTTCACGGGCAGGCGGAAATACACCGTTGTTTGGCGGGATTAAAGCCTAGTTTGGGTTCCTGCCATCGCGGGCTGCTTACCCTCTCGGGGTTGACTTCGCGGAGAGACGTTTATCATCAGCAAAACACTAAGTCGTATCTGCCACGGCGAGGCGACCTCCACCCGCGATTCCCGCCTCCCAAGTCATTACCATTATCTAGGGCGTTGATGTTATCTTCCTTAATACCGTGTTGGAGTGGAGGTCTGCAGCCGAACGATGCCACTAAAGAACACCTTGTGGATAATGGATATCAGGAAGAGCTTTAATAAGAGAATATCAACCGATATGACCCTAACGGCACGCGTTTCTTCCCTCCGGCTGGTGACACAGATCCTGGTGACGGGTTGGTGCTGGGAGGGGAGCTGCTCCCCTACCTCTGCCAACCTACCACCTCCACCGCTGCCACCGCCACCACCACCACCATCACCACGCGGCCTCAGGATATAGGCCATAAAGCGCCCGTCCTGTGTCGTTACGATCACACAGTAAAACGCACTTGCTCCACTCCGGGAAACAGTAGAATATAAATGAAACTCAGAAATCCATTCTGAATACGCTATGGAAAGGAAGGTAAAAAGAAAAAAAAAGAGAAAAAAGAAAAAAAGAGAAAGAAACAGAGACAAAAAAAAGAGAGAAAGGAAAATCTCCGTCACGAGAGAAAACATCTTGGATTCATGCCAAGCGACTCTTGCCAGTGAGCAACGTATGGGACGAACAACTCCCGGGTAGTCCCAGCGGTATCCCAGGGTCCCCATGATTTACAATGCCCCCCCCCCCTCCCAACCAACCCCTCCACACCCGAAGCCCCATTGGTGCTAATGGCTCTCGTGGTCCTAATGTATCTCCCGAGTCCCAGTGACCCAAAAGATTTCAAGTGGTCCTAATGGTCCTATCATTATCTCAAGGGGTATCATCATCCCAGTGCTTGATTATTTGCGTGGTCTAATCATCCCAGTGACCCTATTATCTTCCTAGTCATCATACTGTCCTTATAATCCTATCATCCCAGTGGTATATTTATCACAGTGGCTCTATCCTCCCAGCTGGGGTTGTTTAACAGACAAGACATGAGAACCTCCCCAAGAACACATAGTATCCATGATATCTCCCCAGAAAAGATTGGAAAACATGCTAGAAACGAAGAGAGAAAAGTCATAAGAGAAATCAGCATCGAAGCAGTACATTTTTTGTTATCATTCTATTGCGAATACATCACAATACATTACAATCTGTTCTTATGATATCCAGAGAGCCATTTGAACTCCTCCGATTACATATCAGAGCATCGGGATTTCTTACTATCACAGTTAAAACCTTTGTGAAAGCGTTTTGAAACTACCCAAAAGGATATCGAAATATACTTTAAAGATAAGAAATACACTAACTAAGAATCAACGAACAAACATATTTTTTTAGCCTTAAATACTAATTAGTTCTTGCACGGGAAGTCTATTTCGAGCCCTACACGAAGTGTGGCAGATCTCTTATACTTCAGAAACACATAATGAAGTTTTCTCGAAAGTAAACAGTATCATTTCGTATCCAAGGAAGTGATTGTGGTTGCATACCAACGATTCCAGATTATCTCCAAAGCGTAGCATTCATTCCCTTGAATAGCAAAAAACTCGCGTGTGTGTATATATATATATATATATATATATATATATATATATATATATATATATATAAGCTGAAAGCACGTCATGATCACCGTTGTATTTTTTTCCCCACTGTAAATCAATCAGTACCTGATGTTTCCCTTGAAATTATGATACTGTTGACATACACCTGAAGGCAGGTGCTTGGCGAACTGAAGAAGAGTTCTGAATCAAACTTGAAAGAGAAAACACCCGCTGGATGAGATTTAAAAGGTGAGACATAACGAAGAATTAGATGGCCAGAAGGATAAGTTGTGTGAATAGGAAACACATTATCAGGAGGAAATGACATCCAGAAAAGATGGGAGGAATATTTAGGATGCGAGACGGTGAGAGAGAGAGAGAGTGGTAGATATGTCCACTCTCGGTTATTGAAGAGACAGGCGAGATAAAGTGAGAGGCTGTGCTGAATCGAGGGAAGGAAGACCCAAGATAACTCAAAAGAAAAAAAGATAAGAAATTTAGTGGAGCTTTAAAAAAAGGATATATGTGATTGTTTTCGCTGTATATGAAGTTAATTCACAAGGAAGTGGAGAGAGCATCTTAGAAATCTATTCATGGACCTCTTCGAGCACCAAGGCACATATCTTGAACACGAAGGGACTGCCACGAAAGTACAACCCCTTGGTTATAATGACCTGCTCTTTGATCTGGCCCTGAGGGGTTCGGTCAAAGGTCACGGCATCCTACTCAAGGGGCGTAACGTCCTCCTTCACAGGTTTTAACAACATATTTGATACAAAGATCAAGTTTTACGAGCCACAAGATTTCAAAGATCTTCTACTTAAGTACAGCCTAGTTGGTTAACCTTTGCTAAGAAAATATCTTCTAAAAAGATTTCCAAAGGAATGGGGTTATTTACGTATGATTAAAAGTATGCAAATCGTGATGGATCGCGGGGGTAGAAATCACCACAGGGACTGACGTTTTTCTTTTAAGGTCAGAAATAATAGAGTACGTAGGACGTTAATGAAGAGCACATGCACTTGAAGACATGGAACCAAGAGATGGCAGAAAAAAAAAAAGGTCCGTATGTAAATCGTATATAAACCAGAATGTTTCCCTGTTGGTGTTAATTTATATGGAACGGGATTTGATCTCTGACATCACAACTGATGAAGCTACTAATACCTACATTGCTACTAATTCTACTGTTATTCTCCCTTACACTAGAAACGCCGCTATCTGCTGTACACGCTACTGCTACTATTGTTACGTCTGCTACTACTACTGCTGTTCCTACTAATACTAAAGCTGTTACTACGACTATTACTACGACTTCAGCAACAAAAACTGTTACTGCTGCTACTTCTAATACAATTACTATTGCAACAACAACAAAAAAACTACTACTGTTTCTACAACAAAAACAACAACTACTACTACTACTACTACTACTCTAACCACTACTATCAACTACTACAACCATTCATACCACCACTACTATGAAAACCACCACCATCGCTACAGCGGCCTGCTCGCAGACAGACCCCCCTCATGTGGCGCTCACGTGGCAAGCGTCTGGTGCTCCACGAGCACAACCATTATGCAAATGCTCCTATTTGTCATGCAAATAGTGTGCATGGTACAAAAACGACAATTTTCGGCGGGGTGCATGATGGATATATGGTACTGATGCCGTCTGGTTGGTCATTCATATTGCATGACTTATGGATTCTAGGCGTATCTTTTTTCATCTTATTTTTCAATGACGTATTGCTCGCCCCTTCACGGCATTTGGACACATCTCTTAAGCTCCATCCACCAGAGGGAGACACACAGATACACAAGACGAGCCGACGAGACGGAAAAATGATTATCCATGGCCCCGCCAACCGTCTGTTCCTTGTTTAAGGCTTAATTGCTAAACTTGTTGGGCACCTCACACTGACCCAAATTACCTTCTCGAGCATCCTATCAGGATTTCAGACGTGTGAAGGATTCGCCTCCTCTCCACGATTCGTATTTTTGTATATATCAAGTATATTCTTTTTTTTCTGTGGAAAGATGAGTTTAATCAGCTCATGTCTGGTTTGTGGGCTTATTACCCTCACCTTCACAGGCCTGCTAAATCTTTGGTGAGCGATAAGATCTGGAACGTTTCTGAATGAGAACGAACTTCCAGGACACTGGAAGGGAGAAGGGCACTTCACTATCTGTTGTTTATCTCGCGTCTCACAAAATCTAGTGCCGTTCCATAAAACATCGGTTCAGTTTCTCCCGCTCCGACTTGCAGAAGATTTCATTTGAAATAACCTTAACTCCAAAGAGCATATAATGGCCCGAGGAATGTTTCACGACCTTCCTGTTGAAAACAGTGGCGTGAAATGTAAACTGAGGCTCGTCTCTCTGATGTCGATATGACGTGCGTTCGTCAGGATGATTCAGGACAGCATCGCCAGCGAGGGACGTTGCCCGGTTACTGCGCTGGAAGGAAGCCATGACCCTGATCAGGATGGGGAGGAAGGAATATTCACTCTTTCTTTCCCCCTTCATGTTCTGTCGGTACTCGAGACCCGAAGAGAGAGAGAGAGAGAGAGAGAGAGAGAGAGAGAGAGAGAGAGAGATAGTCTCTCTCTCTCTATACACACACACACTAGCTCTAGCGTATCATTATCACTACATAATGCAGCGGACACAGATTGCACGTTCGAGAGCGTATAACGTAACGTCACGACAGAGTCCTTGTAGCACAGCGTGTAACAGGAGCTGGAGGCATGACTCCTCCCATGTAATATCAGGTCCGATGTTGTTCACAGGGCTGTTCAGCCACTGTTATGTTGTTACATCACGCCACACGGTGAACCGATCTGGGGACCCCACACAGTTATGGACTGGTGTGATCTTTGGGACCATTTCTCAAGCCGTGGGGTCGCATTTCGATTATCCATTACCATCGGTGATTACTATGGTCTCCCCAACTACTACTGATCTGACAATCTATGGGGGTCGTAAAGAGGGATCGTGTGTTATAACCCCGAGCCTCCTCTACTGCACCGCCTTCGACGTGGATGGCATTAGTGGATATCATCTGGCTGGTTCATGAGCAACTGCTTTCCAAGAAACAAAAAACGTAAAATCTTTGGCGATTATCATGTAAATGGGTTAAGGACAAAAAAGAAGAATAAGAGGAAGGCGAAGAAGAAGAAGAAGAAGAAGAAGAAGTAGTAGTAGTAGTAGTAGGAGTAGAAAAAGAAGAAGAAGAAGAAGAACAAGAGGAGATATCCAGTGGGGGTCCGCAAGGCGTTGTCAGGCCAGAGAGGCGAAATGCAATTACGTTGGTTAAGATTACACGTCCGTCTGGAGGAGAGCGGCCGTACATCGCCGGCACCCGTTGTCAGATGCTGGTGCCTTACGGCCGGATTATTATTATGGCATACGTCATCTATACCGTCGTACCCAAGGAGTCAGCTCTGCCCTGTTACGCTGACTCCGGGTCGCATTAATGGGACCTGTCTATAATTGATTTCGCCAGCGCACCACGGCCAGTCTTCAAGGTTCCCCGTACACAACTCCCAGCTGATTAAGCATGTATTGAAGCCTGAACTCCGACGGGGCAAACCTTTCGGTGGTGGGTTTTTCTCCTACCGACCGACACGAAACAGACTCGCATCGATCCTCGTTGGTAAATTCTTAAGTGTATCGTGTTATACCCAAGGCAATGAATGCTAGCTTGAACGGTAGATACATGACCAAAAACCAATGGTGAGGATTCATGAGTTGATTCATCACCATTACAACTTCAAAAAAAAAGAAAAAAACAGACTTCATTACTCCGGAAACTTCAGAAATCCAGAAAAAAAAAATATATTAACATAAAACCTTTCATTTTATGCATGATTTTTTGTTCGTCTCGTGCGGTTTACAGGTGTTTAAATATGCATATCCTAGTCCATGAAAAAGAACACAGGAAATGTTTATTACTACACTGGTGATAATAGCCTAGTCCAAACTTACTCGATACCCAACAAATTAAACTTTTGTTAATGTATTTTCAAACGCGCTCAGCAACCCGGAAAATAACACATCCGGCAATGTCCAGATACCAAACAATCCAGATTTTTGATGTTGACATCGTACCTCCATTGCAGATATTCACACCAGGTCTAGCTGCGGTCTTCTGGCACAGAGGTTGCCGGCCGGTCCTAAGGACATGCCATGGATATTCTGTATTAAGTGATATGTCTCCGCTGGAAGCGACTACTGGTTCGAAGACGACCCACCCCAGTTTGAGGGTTCGACACATTATCCATATGCCACAGTGAAGTGTGTGACCGAAACAGTACTCTGACCCCAGTTCGAGCCCTAAGGCCACCCAGCGAGGCAATGACTACCAGGCTCCTCCTGTTCTGTGTTACGTCCGCCTGCCACATCCTGAGGCCGCTACCTGTCGCTCATTACCACGGGTCAACCACCTCCCTCACGCATCGAGGCAGAGGAGCTACCGAGGAAGAGATAAGAATGATTACATAGGGATCTCTGCCCTGAGGAACACCGGACCGGGGCACAGTCTGCTGTCGTAGAGGTGTGGCACAAGTTATCGTGAAATTAGAATATTTTCTTACTTATGATTTTACTGTGATGTTATGCTCACTAATGTGGTTACTCGAGTGGATGTTAAAGGAAAAGAATAATTAAATAGTACACATACTCCCATTAATGATCTGGGATTCCTGAGTACATAGCGTATGTGAAGTTTCACTTTGCGTCTTATTTTCTTTAACCTTTCTCATATAAATCCACATTTTAAAAGCACCACACAGATTTCAAAGAATGAAGATAAAAGAAAAAAAAAATAATCCACCAATAAATTTCTCAGGACGGAAAAACTACAATATCACGTAAATCTGATGAACCTAAGCTACGTAGGAACACATTAATGTGACAGGCAGAGCGAGTGCTGTCAGGGATCCAAGAAAGAACAGTGACAGTCACACACCGGGTGGCATGAGGCTGCAGACACAGGAGGAGGCCGCTGAGACCTGCCAACCCCACACACTTACTATGGTTCAGAGCTGCCAACCGCATACACATACTATGGCTGGCGTGAGGCGGCAACACAGGGAAAGGGATCGTTCAGAGCTGCCAACCGCATACAGAACATCATTACCGCTACAGAGTCAATGCTGAGAGTTATGGTGGCTGATTTAAAGTAAGAACCCTGATACTGAAGATATTATATACATTTTTCTTTTCTTTTCCCACGACGATAGCGACATCATCAATATTATCTGAGTCTTCACGATCTTCATACTATAGGTTTCTAAATGAATATAACACGTGATAACACAAACGCCTCTTCACATATACAAACTTGGCAGCGGTCAGCAATATATCATAAAAATCTTTAAGCTAACACAGAGTAAATTCTAATTCATGCTCTGGTCAAGCATTTGTAAAGGTTCCATGTTCAGTATACAGAAATAAAGAAGAAGTATTGCAGCATGTGAAGCATCTTAAAGTATCTAAAATGTATCCTCTAAAAGACACAAGAACCATGAATTAATTTCACCCGCTGACCGGTATGAAGACATAGCGTCAGACTGTTCATTTACAATAAACTTACGTTATCAAATCCTTTAAAAAGGCCTTTCGAAATCTTCTCTACTGTCACTGTCAGTTAATCTGATCACAGTCTTTCGACCTCTGCCGTTCTTCAGTTGTTCTTGAAATGTATTCGTAGAAAGAGTTCTTCATCCTTATATCTTCACCAGTTCTTTATCTGCTGCACACGAACGTCACGAACAACTACATATCTCCTAACATGCTGACCAGAGTCCTTCGTCCCGTGGGAAATCAATCCTAAAGGCTACATGGTAGAGGGGCTAACGTTGCGCGCCTTGCAAAGCACCCGTAAACCCGTACTGTGTTTTCCTAGAGGGTCGGTGTTTACATCAGCGTTGCGCCCGAGAGCGATCATTGCTCGGGACTTGGCCCGTCCCTTAGGGTTAGGCAGCATGGAATGACATATGGGGGGAGGGGAGTGTGATGAAGCTCTCGGACTTAGGAAGAGCCTTTGGAGACGGCCAAACTTGGGGGACTTAGTTATGACAAGTTTGACCCGACTAACCACTAGCAGTAAAGAGGTTAAGGCTCACCCAGCCCCCAAGAGAAGGAGGGAGATGTATATCTTAACGTGGCTGACGACTGTAGACGTCCAGTACCTACCCAGCCATACCTGTGGTTTACCCATGTGTGACTGACAGGCGGGGAGATAACCAGGGGTTCTCCCCGCTGTTAAAGCCTAGTTCTTCCTACCTACTAATCCACGAAGTGCTTGGGACGAGTGAAGCATGAGCGCTTTGGAAGGCGGGCGAGTGAGACCGTAGTCAATCAACGGGCAGAAGCAATTAGGAGAAATCATCAGTGATTAGCAAAGTCATTTACAGAGTAGGGACAGTAGTTTGCTAAAGTTGTCAGGACTTAGTAGTCTACAGTCCCGAGAGGATTTAAACACTTAGGCAGATGCATTCATCAGGAAGATCCAATCTACAGGGGAGTTGATCAGACTTGCAAAGGTCGGCCGACGGGGATGTAAGGCGAGGGGCGTTTGTAATGTTGTAGGGTTCCTGGCTGGGTGCTGTAGTGGTGGTGGTGACTGGGTGGTGGTGATGGTGGTAGCCTATATGATGAGAGAGGTGAAAGTTACAGACGGTGGTTCTAAGTAGCTGAGATGGTGATAGCTGTTCTGATCGTAGTGGTTGTGGTGTTGATTGATGATGGTGGTAGAGGATGTGGTGGTGACTGTGTCGGTAGTGGTTGTGGTGCGGGGGGATGGTTGTGACTGATTGTAGTGATGGTGATGCAGGTACTCTAAAGACTGGTTGTGGTGGTGATGCAGGTGGTGGTTGTGGTGGAGTTAGGTAAGCTGAAATGAGGTGCTTAGGTAGTTGTGACCAGATGGTGGTAGCGGAGGGTGTAGTTCGGCGTTGTTGATGATGACGATGGTGATGGTGACGACAACAGTGGTGAGGCTGGTGATAGTGGAGGTGATTTTGTCTGTGGTGAAACCCCGCCGAGCGAGTATATTGGCCACGATGATGAGGGTGGAGCCGGGTTGAGGTTGATGATGAGGTTGTGGGTAAAGATAGGGTTGATGATGGTTCAGGATGGAGGAGAGTGATGGATGGGCTGATAATGGTAGTTTCTGTTGGGGGGGGGAGAGGGGTGGGGGTGGGGTTAGAGGTGAGGTGGGTAGGTAGTGGCCTTATACAACGCTAAGTGTTGTAGTTGTTTCAGTGGTTGTTGCTGTAGATGTTATTGTTGTTATCTATAGTAAGCTAGTCTTATGTTACTTGTAGAATTATCATTATGAATATCATTAGCATTAGTATCATCATTATCATTATAATCATTATTATTATTATCATTATAATCATTATCATCATTATTAATATTATCATTACTTTTACTACTGTTACTACTCACTACTATGATTATGATTATGATAATCATTATCATTATTATCATTAGTATCATTACAACCACGACTACTACTACTACTACTACTACTAGTAGTAGTACTAATATAATTATGATCATTATTGTCATTATTATCATAACTATTACGATAATTATTAATACCACCAGTAGTAGCAGTGGTAGTGGTGGTGGTGGCATCAGCAATAGCAGCAGTGGTAGTAATTTGACGTTAGATGTATATACTTTCTTTCCCTCTTGTAATACGCAATTTTCTCTTCTTTCAAAGCCTAGCTAGACCTTGCATAAGCATGATTTCCTTCTCTGTAGACTTTGTTCCGTATATCCACTGAGAACGATTTATTCTGAGACTGTTTTTCCAACAGAGTAAAAATGTGGGACGTTGATTCTATTTTCGTTTGTGAGCTGAGTTTTGAGCTCATACCCACCGTACGTGTACAATCATAATATTTGGTTGCTGGGGTGATGCAAGATAAAATCGTATGTGTACTTATGTCCCAAATTTACCTTTTTCACGTTGTCATCACGAACATCTTAAAGCTAGTGAAATAGGCATTCACTGTGACGATTTTTAACGTCTATGATAATTCGAAAAGATTTCTGTTACGAATGATCAGTACTGAATTATTACATACGCAACCAGGATTTAGTGGTAATAGTGTAATACACGGAGACAGCAGTGGTGACTGAGGCTATAGAAAGCAGGTAACAGTGATAAAATTGGTTAAGCTCTTGATAAAACAGGATGTCAACTGGTATATTTTCTCGTAGCAGATAAAATGTTTCCCAGGTAGATGTAGAAAGACAGGCTCTCATAAAGAGCCACAATCCAGTCACCTGTTCACAAGAACTGATAGTGACGGACGTTGTAGATGGTGATGATAGTGATGGCAATGATGCGCCTGAGGATGAGGATGGTGAGAGGCTATAGAGCTCCAATAACAGCACAGAACACCAGCAAGATAAGCAACGTGAAGGATCACAGTCGATGAAAATACAATTCTGAAGCCAAAAATTTCGACCGCCCTCGGCAACGATGATAATGGAAGGTGACTGTGACGAACGATGATAGTGATAGTGATGGTGATGATGACGATGATGATCATCATAATGGGAAAGACAGACGCCCAGACCTTGGCTCTGCACCTGCCTCAGAATATCAGGAAGTATAAGCAGACGGTGACTCCTCAGACCTTAACGCAAATGCTGTGGTTTACGCAAACACACAATTAAGGGGATCACTCGATATCGCTAGAGTTGGGGGGGGGGGGGGGAAATGCCGCGTATGTCTGTCTACAGAGAGAACTTACGGTCGAGAGACTTAGGGACTGAGAGAAACTTAAATGGTCAGATAGACAGATAGATATACGGATAAATGTATAAGTAGGTAGACTTTTAAGCAGATGGTTAGACAGAAAGATACAAATATATGATAAGAATTACGACAAGATTTTGCTAAAAGGCAAGGCTAACGCGAGGAGCTCAACGCAGGAGAATACAGAGGTACGAAGAACGAGTCGTGTTAGCTACGTACTGTTAAGTGTAATGCTTTACCAGCAGCCATATGTGGGTGACGCAGACAGAAAAAAGGGACATCCATCAGGGCTAAAGGAATGGAAATTGACAGTTACTGAAGTGCTGTCTCGCTGCGCAGCCGTCACTAAACCTTCCGATACCCAGGCGGATAGTACCTACTACTAACGAGAGAGAGAGAGAGAGAGAGAGAGAGAGAGAGAGAGAGAGAGAGAGAGAGAGAGAGAGAGAGAGCAATGAGTGGTTACCACCAGACTGCTATTGGTGTTTACTGCGAGGGATTTGCAGTCTCCTCCGAAAGGGTGTGTAAATGTGTGCTTGCGCGTTTGTGTAAGTGTGTCCGCGCAAGCGTGTGTGTGTGTGTGTGTGTAAGAAACTAATTTACTTCACTTCCTACGTACTTACCCTCGTTGCACCGTATTTACCTTCCTAAAAAAGTTAATTACCTGTCAGTTGCATGGTCAACATGCAGATTTATGACGGTCTGGCTCCATCATCCCCTGCATACATCAGCTGCACTTGAAGTTAATCCCGCACTGGGTGAAGTTAATCCAGCGGGGGATAAAGATAAGACAGCTGCACCTAAGAGTTAAAAATCCCTGCAGCAGGAAGTGAAGATAGTCCATGTGTGGCGATGGAAATCTAGGTGTACTAAAATGTAATCCAGTTCCGGCGCGTGGAAAATCCGGCCGTAACTGAATGTAATCCATTTGTTCTTCGTGACAATCCATCTACAACTAATATTATATGAGGATAGTAACCCTGCACTAGTGAAGATAATTTAGGTAGTCCTGAAGTTAATCCACTTGTTATCTTAAGCTTGATGAGCAATATTTTGACTTGTCCCGATGGACAACTTGGTGTTTATCTCTTTATCAACGAAGTAAGTGTTGTTTGATAATCTTCCTCCTAAGTTTATTTAGTTGGAGGTGTTGGGTGTCCAAGCTCATTCACCTTTAAAAAGCTGGGTGTTCAAGTTCACTCCAATTTCCCTTGTACTTGAACTGCTCGGTGCGCAAAGCTCGCTTGGATTTAAAAGACTGGGTATCTAAATTCATTAGCGTTTAAAGGGCTGAGCGTTCAAGTTCATTTGCAAGTCAAGGACTAAGTGTCCAGATTCATTGGGAGTCAAATAGCTTGGTAGGTCAGTTCACTTGTATTTAAACGACTGGGCGTCCAAATATATTGGGATCAAAAGGTCGGTGCGTTCAATTTCTCTTGGAATTACTGGACTGGGAGTTCAAATTCTAACCTAGAGAAAGATGGGTGTACAAATTTACTTGGATCGAGAGAGCTGAGCGTCCAAGTCCACTTGGATTTCAATTGCTGTGCGTCCAAATACACCAAGATTGAATGAGATGGGCGACCAAATTCGCTTAGATTTACTGGGCTGAGTATCCAAGTTTACTAGGTCCTAGAGGGCTGTGTGTCTAAAGCCACTCGAGCTGTCTTAAAAGAGGTGAGCTATAACCATACTAGATTATTGAGCTTAATGGTCGTAGATGTGAATCCCATCCAGTAAGGGCTTCGCCCGCTGGTCCAACCTTAATGTAGAACATTAACATTTGATCTACATACACCGGCAGTAGACAGTGTTAATGGACTGGTCTATACATTTCTCCTGCATCCGACATTAATAGACTAATTTCTTAACATCACCAGAAGTTACTGTAATTGATCTGACCCCCTAACTATCACCTCCACTTGACGTTAATGGCTGTCTGACCCCTGAACAAAGATAGTAATGGAAACTGATGGCTTGACCAATAAATACTGCCAGCAACGGAGAGCAGAACATGCCGCTTACATTTCCTCCAAAATATACACGTTTATAAGTCGTTCGTATGCAATGCTTGAACTGGTTTTCGATTATTTGTCACGCCCAGGGTATGACATGACTACGGAGGAGCCACAACTAAGGGTGAGGGCTGCCGGTGGCTGAAGAATTAATTGTGGGAGGGACGGTCATCAGTTCCTGGTAAGGCTGATGGTTGTGAGTAGGGAAATAGTTGTTGCAGTGGTGGCAACCTTGACCACAAAGGTGCAATGCCTGAGTGTGGCAGTTCGACCAATGAGGACGACGGTACTACCTTTGAGTATGATGGCATAACCTTTGACTTGATTGTTTAGGAGGGTCAAGTCAAAACGAGGCCATCATACCCATGGTTTGTAACTTTGTGATCACGGGGGCTAATAATATTTGATACTTGTGGGAGATGACTGATACTGGTGTAACAGTAGTAGCAGTAGTAGTAGTAGTAGTAGTAGTAGTAGTAGTAGCAGTAGTAGTAGTAATAGTAGTACTGGTATACAGTAGCAGTAGCACATAAATTTTCAAAGTACGTAGCTGCACTGTTATTGGTGATAGTAGTGTCAGTAACAGCTGAGGTATTAGTGGTTGTAGTAATGGTGGTACTAGTGATGGTTGTAGTGTTTTGTTGGTAATAGAGGTGGTAGTGGTGGTGGTGGTGGCGGTGGTGATGGGTAGGCATGAACCACACCAGCACCACCACCTGCCGTCATCAGGACCTCGGCACACCGTGTATGGTAGGGAGGGTCAGGGCGTGTACCCACCACCACACCATAAACCTGCCTCCCTCCCTGACGGATCGCTCCCTCAACACTAACATGATTCTTTTTTTCTCCTTCTCTCTTTCTCTCTGCAACGCTGGCGACGATCGCAGCGAAGACCCCTAGCGATGACCCTAGCACCAATCCTAGCAACGACCCCTAGCGTTGACCCCTAGCGTCAATCCTAGCGACGATCGTAGCGACGACCCCTAGCTACAATCCTGGTAGCGACCCTAGCGACGATCACAACGACCTCGCAACACTAACTTTCGGGACGACTTTTGGCAACGATAAGAACGACGACCCTAACATCGACCCATGCATGGGACGACCTATACGACGACCCAAACAGAAACCTTAATACCAACCCTTGGGACGACCCAGAGACAAAGACCTCTGGCAAAGACCTTAACGACAACACTAACGGCGACCCCTGCCGACGACCTCCTCAAGCGACGAAGACACCAAACCACAGTCCAGAATTTTATGGCACCAGAGGCTCCCTATTCCCTCCCTATTTCAGGGTTTATAGAAGGAAGTACTTTCTTTTTTATTGTGGGTTTAACTGTGCGGTTCAATTTCGAAAGCCTTGAGACTTTGAGAACGATTCTAAAGAACTGTATTTATTCGTTATGTGCAATCATCTATTCGTTTTAAAAGCTTTTAGAGTAAACAAATAACGGAATCGCGTTGGAATTGCTCAAGTTTTCGCTGCAGGTGATATATGACAGCATTCTTGGCTCAAATAACATGAAATGTGGCTTAAGAAAAATGTCTTCTCCATTTCAAGATCTCCAACATTATCCGCAGTAATGTCTCTTATGTGTGAACTCGCAAGATGATATGTCGACTCCTGCTACCCGACGCTTCTCTCTCTTCTTCTCTTGCTTTCTCTATCTCTTCCTTCTCTCCATTCCCAGCCTCTCTCTCTCTCTCTCTCTCTCACTCTCTCTACCTCATTTTTTTTGTCTATTTGTTTGTCTGTCAGTCCGTCTGTCTCTATCGCTCTTCTCTTTCGTTTATTTTCTGTCTTTATCTCCTTTTCATTAATTTTTTGTCCCTTATTCTTCTCTTCCGTTAATTTCTCCCCATCTCTCTTTCCCTCTCTCCCTGTCTATTTCCTTTGTTGCTTTTCTTTCGTACACTCCGTGTCTCCACCAGTAACTGTACCCTTGTAGCCATCCTCGATACGCTACACCCCAACAGAAGACGTCCTCAGCCCTCCCTGACGCCGTTCCACACCAAAGCAAACCCCACCTAATGGCACCGTCGAACTTCCCCATACCATCACCACATCCTTACAGCAAACATCATCCTCTCCCTCCTCTGTGCAAACCATACCCAGCTCATCATACCCTTCCAGAAGCCTCACCACTGAAACCCTGCGGTTCAGACGGTCCAGAAAAGCAAAAGACGGAAGACGGAAGACGACAGCGCTGGAGAACGTGATCAGGAGATTTAAGGAGACAGTGAGAGGAGAAGGCAAGGGAGGAGTAGAGATGAGGAGAGAGAGAGAGGAAGGATCGGATTTGGTTGTGGGGAAGAGGGAGAAGAAGAAATAGCGATGGTGTTCCCGGTAGTTACACGAAGAAGGAGGGAGCTGGACGGAGCGAGGGAGAGCCTGATAACTTCCTCAATGACACGAAAGTGCCAGGGACATACAGGGCGAACGAGAGTGGGAAAAAGAAGTGGTGCAAGAGGAGAGGAAGAAGAAGAACTAGACAAAGGGCAAAGCTCCCTTTTCCTTTTGATATGTGACCATGAGAGAAGAGGAACTGCGAGGGATGGTGAATAATGAGGAAGCTGAGAGTGAGTAATGAGGAGGGTAAGAGCAAAGGCGACCAGGAAGGCGGAAGACACGGCCTAACGACTGGAACGGAATGATTCATATACCGAGAGCGGTGCAGGGATGGCACAGTCCATTTGGGGAGGAAACCTCTCCTGCAGCAGCAAGGGGAGGGGGGGAAGGGAGCTTGCTTCTTCCTTAAGGAAGGGAAGGCACTTCTTCTCGGTAGTGGGGGAGAGAAGGGGAGAGACAGATAGGAGAGTGGAGACGCTGGTTCCTCTTTAGGAAAGTGAAGGCATTTCTTGATACCAGAGACCCGGGTCGGCAGTGTAGGCACGGAAGGAAAACGTAAGGGAGAGGAGAAGATGTGGTTTCCTATGCAACTCAAGTCTCCCATTTTGACGATTTTGTTCTGGAATATATATATATATATATATATATATATATATATATTTTATATG
>JAYMFT010370945.1:0-21643 GCA_038088735.1 Panulirus argus
ACATATCAACATATACATATATACATACATACACATACATATACACACATGTACATATTTAGACTTGCTCGCCCCCCATCCACTCCCGATATATATAAGCCTAGCCTGAGCCAAGTATCCATTTTGTCAACCAACCTCTACGGATGGATGAACAGCTGGGTTGACTGTGGACCGACTGCTACAACCAGGATTCGAACCTACTGCTCGCCCCTAGGTGGCCTGTGAATGCGTCATGGTCAGGAATGCTAACTGCTACACCACAAGAGTGGCCCCTTATAATCACATCTTTGGTTTCAATAACCAAAACAAAAAATGGGGTTCAAAAATTAAAAATCTATAATTCTAAATGGAAAAACTGGTTTTGACAGAGTTAGAAAAAAGTTCTCTCCAAGGCAGTGTCTCATGAGTATGAGAGAAACTCTTTTGGATATCTCAAAGATAATCAAGGTTAGGATCTACCAGCCCTCAGTGGCCTCCCTCAACCTTCACTAACCATTAAGCATTGGTTATGTCAGCTCATTTCAGGCCCACCCTTGGCTAATTAGAGACTGCCAAAGAGATGAAATCATTGACCCACTTGGCCCCAGACAACAGCTCAGAATTCATGGATCACGAGTATTAATCCAAAAGGGGTCAGAGTTGGCAGAGACAAAGGTTTTCAAAAAAGAAGGGGAACAGCCATGCAAGGTATAAAAATACCAAAAAAAAATATTGCCTTGGGACAAAAATGTTTTTCATCTTTCAAAACCCATATTTCTCTTCTTTGCAGTCCGTCCAATGAGCATGATAGGATACCTATGTGAAGAAGGAAGGTTTTGGTGAAGCAAAGCAAGCCCAAAAGCAACATAAATACCTTCTTTAGTGATTCAGACACACACTAGAATCCATCTCCTAAGGAAGAAATCCTTAGAGCCACAAAAGGTAGATTCCACTGTCTATCCTAAGATAGCAATTGATGGAAGTGGTAGATGACTGCCAAGTGCTCCTTTTGATTTCCTTCAATGAGAGGTTTCTGAAGAAGGTTAAAGTATAGGCCACCTTTCTGATATTGTAATCTAGAGATAAGTCTAGGGACAGCAAACAAATTAAGATTCTTAAACCATGTATGGATATCTCTCCCTGCCAGGATGTTTCAGGATGCATGCATGAATGGCCACCCTAACAATCACACTCATGAAGTCTAAAGGTGTCTCTAAGAGAATGACCGGACATTGAGCATGATGCTCTCTTAATGAAATCTTCCAAGAGTGGATGACTTCCTACAATAATATAAAGGAAGGAGAATGAATTACACAACAGGTTGCATAGTTTCCAAATCCCATTTGACTTTGTAAAGCCTGGAGAACAGAGGGTTCAGTATAAAAAAGGGGGAATCCATCCTTCTTTTATTCATACAACTGCCCTAAAAAAAATCCAAGAAAGAGTCAGCATTCATATTCATAAACAATGCTTTGAAAGTGCTTGGAGGAAAAACATTTATTCACATGTTCCCTGACCTTTTTCTCTCTTATACCAAACTGTCCAAGGCTGCTTCCCCTCTATGTTATTATATCTCTTAACTTTAATCTCTACCATCGTTTTTACTCCTAAGGTGGTGTTTGTACCTACCGTTAATACAAAAAACCCATTGCCTGTCTTGTGAATATTGAGTCCCTGAATCTAAAGCCATCTGGCTCAAAATTTCTTTACCCCTACAACTTAACCTTTATGCTTTGTATACTTCCTTCCCCAGTTCCTTCTAACATGTACAACTCTAAGACAATGTGACATCTTGTCAAGAAACACTTCTCTTCACATCCATGTGCTGAAATCATCTATGCAGGGGATTTCAATATACACCAAAAGAACCACTTAGGCACTCTCCAGGTTGATCCTGGTGCAGCCAAGTCTTTTCTTTCTTCTTCCTTAATGATCTTGAACAGACAATACAACAGATAACAAAAGTTCAAACCAGTCACAACTACACTTGCAACACACTCAATCTCCATCTAAAATAAGCATGTTTTAATACTTCTTTCAGTAATTGGCTATATTTCTCCCGTGACTGAGAATTGCACACAGACCAACCTGTGCCACTATTGGCACCCTGAGAACACACATCCAACCTATGTCAGTTATAGCACTCCAAGAAAAAGGCTATCTAAAGAAGGAGCCTACGCCAGGTTTAGTTTTTGCATATCTTTTACACACACTATATCATAAAACACCCACCCATGCACATTTTTAACGACTGATTCACATTCAACATTTTCCTCATATAATCATTCTCTACTCCTTATTCACCTAATTCCAACCATATCAAATAATCTATCTCTCACTATCTTTAGTGAGATCCAACAACAGTTCCTACTTTTCACTGGAAAGAGTTTACCTACACAAAATTAAAAACTAAAATAGCAAGGCATTCTTAGACTTTGGCAACAATGTTATGAAGCCATTCCTCAACAATGCTAATAATAGTTCATCAGTCACTGGCAGTGATAAGCATTTTAGATGCTAATTTTGGGAAAGTTTTCAACCCAACATAACTTTGGAGTTTTTCGAATTTGCAAGGCCCATTTCAATAGACACCATATTCTATTTTTCATTATTTCACTTCCAAATCTAGAGCACAGCAATGTCCTCTTGGTTTATGGGGTAACAACTTATACAATTCCACTAGCAGACAAAGTCCATAATGCAAAATATATATCAAAACATCAGTGTAACACCATAAATATGCAGTCCTAATATTACAGCCTTTCTAATAACACCCTGCAAACACAACAATGTTTACTGTGTCTTTACAAGTAAAATAATCTACAACAACCATACTATACCTTTGTATAAATATATACCAGAC
Organism: Panulirus argus; assembly: GCA_038088735.1. Lineage (NCBI taxonomy): Eukaryota > Metazoa > Arthropoda > Malacostraca > Decapoda > Palinuridae > Panulirus > Panulirus argus. The sequence goes on from JAYMFT010370945.1 coordinate 2,843, forward strand.
ATACAAGACTACTACTTATGATTAAAAACAATGAACTAACATTTTTTGCATAAGAAATATTACCTCTGCAACCATGAAGTCTCATCATTGGTAGAGAAACATCTATTATATAAACATGTGGAAAAATCTATTGCTAACCTTCAAGAGTTTGTCTTGTTCATTGGGTTCCATCTTGCCAACATTGGCCAGCTGATACTCAGTGCTCTCCAGCCATCCTTTGATTTCACCAAGGCCAATTATAAATCGCTCCATTTCATTCTCTTTTGCAACCTGTTCATCCTGAATTTAAATCAACAAAGATGTAAAAGACTAACAACATTCTATAAGATCTAAAATTCCTGAATAAAATCAAGTACATATAGAAATGAAAAGCTTTCCAGAAAACAATAGAGACCTATTGGTCTATTTTTTCTAAATTGCTCATTCTTAGATGCCAAAAAAACTAAGTCTTAAGGGAATCCAAAGCGGTAAAATGCCTAACTAGCAGTCTTCCTCACTAACATATAAACTTATCTAGGGAAGGTAACCACAACAAAGAATACTGTACAAATGAACCACACATTCAATACCAGATGTATATGACTAATTCATTCAAGACAATGAAGAATACATATGACAGATTGTTTACATCATTTCTTTAAAAGTGATGGAACTTAAAAATATACTTGAAATAATTCAATCATAACTCCTATGTTGAAAAAACGTTCACATATAAATACTTTTCACAAGGTTTTTAAGTACAGGAATGTGTATTAAATAGTTTCCTGTAGTTCTTGACACCTAAAAGTAAAAATGTAATTTGAGGTACCCTTTCTTACACATGAGAAAGACTTACCAAGTGTAGATGCATGAATAAAAATGACTGCCAACCATAATCCTAACTTAACTAGAAATGATATGAATAAAAGAATGTTTCTTTAATCAAGAGTTAGGATACACTATTAACATCTCAAACTAACTGATTTCTAGTCTGCTGAAGAATCCTTTCAATAATCAAGTCAATCTGCTTTCCTCCAAATCATCTTCCAAAACTGACTATTATGTTCTCATTTCCATCCTACATTTGTTATTCTACACAACTGATCCTAGTATTTCTTGATTTGTTTAAGAAGTCTGAATACCTCACTTTTACAGTTTAACTCCTAAAAATAAAGAACACAAGCCTCATTCTGCACAGTCAATTTTAACTTCTGTATATTCAGGCACTTTCTTGTACTGCATAACACCACCTATTTACACAGCTTGCCCTTGTTCTTGATACTGTCTCCTGGCATTTCTACTTCTGTCACTTTCTTTTGCCTACATCTGATATTGTAATCATATCCAGGTTGTCTATATTGAAATACATGATCAGCTAATCAATTTCGAACTTCATACTTACAGCATTAACATCCAGTACTATAACTTTATCTTTTGAATCTTTACACAAATTTTTTCTACACAATTCATTGTATCCTGCTTAAACTCATGGCATTTTTTTCAGTTGATCTCATGGGAGTAAACTATTACACAAAATTTGCTAACATACATGACTTAACTTATCTGAACTAACCTTATACAACCTTTTGCCATCTAAATTATGTGCCTTGTTTTATTTCGAGCCCATAGTTTATTCTTAAAGTTTTAATTTTACTCTGCCAATGCACTGAACCAGGGCATGTGAAGCAGTCATGGGATACCATGGATTAGTCTGTGGAATGGGTGTGATAGAAGGCTCTCATTTCTGGAACATTATATACATGAAAGGTAGAGTGCTTGTGTGCATATGAAGTTGTTGTTTGTTCATTGATAGCACCACCTCAATAAGGCAGGAGAGATAGTTAGGAAAAAAATATAATGTAGGTTTTGAGTGGTGAAAAGTCTTCTTTCTCCAAAGCAGTGTCCCATCAGCTAGAGATATTCCACGGAAAACATTAAAGTCTTATGACACTGACATTCCATGGGGAATATCAAGTTATTCCTACATTTATCAAATTAGTGAAGAAGCTCTGTTTCATTCATCACTTTTGATCGATCCTCAATCCACCTCACCCCTTAACCTCAATAAATGAGGTTCATTGTTAGCCACACAGTAACCACCAGTAGGCTGCCATCACCATTATTCACAGATCATAATTCACAAGTCACTGTGCCAAACCAAAGCATCACAAAAGGAACAGGGTTAAAGTTTTACAAAAAAGGATGTGGGGGCCAGGCAGGGCAAGAAAAATATGAAAAACTGCTCACAAGACACTTTAAACCTTCACAACATGTTTCTCTTCTCTCAAGTTTGCCCTAGATTGGGTCTGCCCTTCTCTCAAGTTTGCCCTGGATTGGGACTGTCAATCTTATACTATAAGGGCGAGACTCTTGTAAGAGGCAAAAGTGTCCTAGCCATGCATTTGCCATTAAACCAACAAGAAAAGGACTTTTAACACAAGACCTTCAAATAATTTCTATGGCATTAGAATCTTCAAGGAAACCCTGAATGACATCTAAACTGGTTCATGCTGTCTTTCAAGTACAATAGAAGGGTGATGGTTATGTGGAATTTGTCCAAGAAGATGAACTGGGGAAGGAGATAAATCTGGATCCAGTGATTCCAATCCATGGAACGAACATCTATTGCAACTACCCTTAAAAAATCTAAAACTTGAGAAACATAGATTGGGAGTGAGGCACTGGATCCTAATAGTATGGAGATCCACTTAAGGTGCTTCACCTAAGGACAGAGTCCAACTGAAAGCTTCCTTCCTGTTGTCTCAGTTGCTACAGAACCTGATTTCAGGATGGCATCTGCCTGGACACTGCAAATTCCTTTGACATGAGAATATTGGAAAAAAAAAAAGGGGGGATTCTTGGTAAAGAAAGGCAGATCTTTTTTTTCTAATTCAAAAGAGGAAGGGATCTGCAAAAGCCTCTCTTCGTCAGACAATGGACAGCCATGGTAAAGTCCATCAAAAATACACTTCCAAACCTGAGCCTCAAGACATTCTGGGAGATAAACAGCTATTGGAATACAATATGATTTCTGCATATCTACTTAACAGCCTGCAGCTACATAACCTTTTAAAGGATGGAAACCCATTTCTAGAGTAGAAGTGTCAGTCCTCACATTCAGAAAGTCACACGAGAAATCCTTAGAAAGGCTTTCTGGACATTCTTTCCATCACTCCACCAAACAAAAGATCTGAGAACCTCCCAAGAAAGGTTTTTAGATTTTTGCTTGCTGCAGTAAAGAAAGTGTTTACTCACAAAGGACCCTTTTGGACTAAAGCTACCATGTTGTTGCAAATTCCCAGATCCCCCCCCCAATGAGACATCAAGACACCAAGGACTGGGATCAAATGACAATCACAACAATTGCATAGTCCCAAGCTTTGTCCTCAGGGAGTCAAAGAGGGATAGTTCTACACCCAAGAAGCCATATCTCTTGAACATTCTCTACTATCAAATAACTTAAATTTCTGCATGCTGTCCGCATTAATCGTGTCGTTGATCATCTTATTCCATTCATAAACCACTCTCATGCCATAAAAGTACTTCTGTATATCTTTTTTAACACTGCCTGTTTTAAAAACTTAAAAACTTTTCTCTCTCTTCTAAGGTGGGAAAATTTAAAGCCTTTAGTACTTCCCTAAAACTTAGCTCTCTTACTTCTGATATTATCTTTGCTGCCTTCTTCTTGATCTTTTTTATTAGTTTTTTATGCTTTTTTCAGTGCACTAACCAAACCTGAGATGCAGATTCTAGTTTTGATTTTATGTAAGATATCTGAAAAGCTATTCTAATATTTGCCAGCAAACAGCTTGTATCGTTAACTATTCTCCCAGTGTGGGACTCTGGTTACAAAGCTGACTCTCAAGTCCCTCTCACAAAAAGAATCCTGATACTTATTTCAAACCAGGGGATGAATTAGCCCTCTTGATAAGGGATTCCATTAAATTCCAAGAAATATCAGTAGGTGATGCCTACAGAAAATACGTATATTAATGGATAAAATTACCAAGTGTAGGATGTTTATAATAATTGAGAGTTAATAATCCTCCAGAGAAATGCAAAGATCCAAAACAGGTGTATACAATGAATAATGAAGGAACAATAACAGTTTTAAAGGAAGCAACAAAACACTTCCCCCAACACTGTACAGTATTGATTAAGGGGGATTTCAATTAAACGGAAATAAACTGGAAGAACTTAGATTCCCAGAGATGCTGAGTTACAGAAACACTAATTTTCTGAAAGTATGCTGAAGAACTTCCTGCACCTTCATGTCACAGCATACAACAACTAGGGGGTTTTGATAAACCATCTCCACATGACTGTCTCTGCGCACTTTAACACAGAAATAGGACATAAAAAATATAATGTTCCTACTGGAAACAAGGATAATGTAGTGCATTTTGGAATATATGGTGGTGGAGGATGCAAGACGGGAATCAACACGAGCACAGGAACCAGATACAAATAGTCTTGGCAACTATGTGGAACTGATAAAGTTCTTTAAGAGTAATTATTGGAAGAGGGAGTACTACAACAAAAAGGGTTTCAGAAAGTTGTGTGAAATCTACAGTTAAAGGGTCAAAGCATAGGTACCTCAGATAGCCAGTAAAGGAAGTGGATAAAAATGGAAGGAGATGTTTCACCAAGAAATGTCATAAGGCAAGTGAACCATCTCTACTTGGGTAAATAAAATAAATCTTATTGGAAATAACATTTTTCATATTTAAGGTTCTTTTTCACCTAAATATGAATAAAGAAAATTTACTAATACTTTGAATTCTATTACAATTTGTGATTTATTGTACATTGTCATTACTTATGAATTAGTTCTGGCCCCTAAGTGAAATAGTCAGGTGAATATTATGCATTTTACTGAAAGTAACTCTTTCCACATTATGTATAATACAATATCTTATTTTTCATTATAGGATAGGATTTCCAAGGAATTCAAATGATAGATGTGGAAACTTCATGGATTTCATATGATGGAAAAGGAAGAAAAAATTCCAAAATAAAAATATTTTTTGATGAAGATATCACAGTTGAAACACTCTTGAAATTTTACGAGGCAACACACACAAAAGCTTCAAAAACTCATCAGTACAAGAGACCCAGATGGGATACCTGCTGAAAATGACAAGAAAATATGCAAAGAACTAGACGATAATTTCAAAAGTGTACTTACAATGGAGGGCATTATAGCCCCAACAACAATGAGATGGGAGTAGGATAAGGGACTGGAAAGTACTAAAACTTGTTAGAAGATATATAGGCAAGCTACCATAGAGATTCGATCCATATGTTCAATTCACTCCGTATGTCCAAAAGACACGTGAAGGAGCACTCAACAGGCTATATGAAATATTGCTTAGGAAGTTGCTGGAAGACAGTACAGCACTAGGTGAGTGAAAGGGATCAAAAACTGTGCTTATATATAAAAAAAGATATGGAAATTACCCTGAATTACAAACTAGTCTTACTAAAAAGTATGGTCTCTAAAATGTTGGGAAATTATAATCAAAAAGCAAATGGATAATTACTAGCACAAGACATGTCTGTGGCAGAAAACATGGGTTCAGGGAAAGGTCATGCAAAATAAAACTCTCTGACTTCTATGAAAGACTAATCTCCATCTTGGACAATATACATCGGTGGATGGAATGTGTTTCCATGCAGGAAAAAGGAGCAGACCCCTTCACATGACAGAAAACTATCTCAGTGGAAAGGAGTGGAGAATGCATAGCTGAAGAGGCTCCTCAGTATCAGTTGAGGTAAACAGTGATGAGCCACAAGGCTCATGCTTGGAACAATTCCTCATTGTGATCTACACTAATGGCTTGCTAGAAACACTGAACTCATACCTACATATGCTTGAAGACGATGAAGGCATGGGAGACGTAAAGAATGATGAAAAATGCAACAGCTTGCAACAGGACTTAAGCACATTCCAAATCTCATGACATACATGTCTAATGAAAAAATCAACACAAGTAAATGCAGTGATGAGGTTGGGGCACAGCAAACACATGTGATCTTGGAAAAATAAGCAACATCATGTCTGTCAAATAAAGATGTACAAGTCCTGTCGGTATGTAAGGCTAACATGAATGCATTAGGCTTTTATGTTAGCACACAAAGATGGATGATGAACAACAAACTATACACTGTCTTCTAGATTTGTCAGCAAAGTTTTGTGTCTGTATAATCTGTAACTCTTGCAGTACGTCATATACAATGTCCAAAAAAAAAAACAATGTCTACCACCCACATATTTCTAAAGGCGATACACACTCTCAGGGTGAAATCATTGTACATCTGGTCACTGAGACTAGTGTTTCTAACAGTGTGAGCACCAGCAACCTGCCTTAGTGTGACTCAAGCTGTCATGAGGGAAAGATGTTCTTTCTTTACTCTTCCTGGCTGTCACTTCATTTCATGAATTTTGCTCCTGAGAGCTGTACTGATTCCACCTGCACCTTAGGATCACTGGCTCTTACCTTCCTAAGAAGGAAAAAGCCCAAATTCTTGCCTGGATGCAAGAAAATGGGGGTACATGTGAAAATTATTAAATGCACTGGTTTCTCAGAATGATCAGGCGCCTGCTCCCGGCAACATCTCATCACCACCTTGCCTCATTCAAATCAAAACCCTACGGTTCCAAAACATGGACCAAGAATACTTCAGGAACCATGCCAATTCCATGCCCAGAAATCTGCAGATGGCAATCAAGGCCAAAGGAGAGATGACAAAATAATAAAATGTAAGTGTGACATTGCCTTTGAAAATGCATGGGGAGGTGGACAAGCAAACACTGTACTTCTGATGAACAAGGCAGACAGTAACAGGGTGATGTTAACTCTATAGTGTGTGTGTGTGAGACTGAGTCACAATCTCTAAACCTAATTCTTACGAGAATCTTAATTTTCATTTTAAGTGATTGTACTCTTCCACTTCCTATTTCATTTTCCATCTTTAGTCTAAAATACACAGCATAACAATCCTGCAAATAAAAAACAGAGATATGATGACATTCCAACATAGTTAGGATTATTCTCATGTACACCAAAGAGGTGGAGCAATTAACTTGCTGGCAAATGTTAGTATTACTTAGCAAATCAATTTACTGTCAAAATGAAATAGTATCAAGCACTTATACTGGAGCTGAAGACTGTTCACTTTAGCACACTGGAGTAAAAAAAATTGGCAAAATATTCTTGGCAGTCATTGAAACAAGCTTTTGTAAAAGTCTCTTTCCATTCCTTCTTTACTTTCTTTTACTAACCTCATCTTCTGAACTTTATCTCTGATTAATAAACTTTCGGCGTCCTTCATACATCTTCTGCACAGCGTTAACTTCCAATCATTTTCCCTCTATAGAATGTAATATCCCAAATCACCCATCCTTTAGTTTCATTAGCTCTAATCATCTAACCATATTAATACTAATAAGGCATTTCCTGAATGGTCTGAACACTATAGCACAACACGTCTTCAAACACTCAAACATACTAGAATCCCACTTCTACGTTATTTTGTCTCTTCCTAGTTTACAGCGCTACCATTATTAACTAAAGAACAAACCTGCATGTTCTTAAGCCTGTTGGTAAGCCTAGTATTGACTCGTTCCCAGGTTAGAGCAATGTCTTCCACCTGCTCTTTAATGGGCTGGAGTAAGGCAGGGTCATCAGACAGAGAGGTAAGATCAGCATAGGACTCGTGCAGGCCTGTCAGCAAGGGCTTCTTACGCCCCAAATCATCAATAGCATGCTGTAAAGTAAGGGTATATACACTCCAAAGCCACAGCTAATCCTGGCTTTGAGGTAACTCATGACAATCAGGGGTTTTCATTCATTAGATGTTAGCTCAGTGCATTATTTCTTTAGGAAATAGAAAAAAGTTAGTACATTTTGAAAAACAGGGTGTCAACTTACAGTTATTAATGCTGTGTAGGAACAAGGAATCACTATTGTCATATAATAAAAAGCAATGGCAAAAGTATGCATATCTGACAGGATTTCATTTGCACATAAAATCATATATCATGAGACTAAAACTACACAAACACCATTTCGTCTAATATGTAGAGGTAATAAAATATTTCTTATTTCAAAATACATAGATGAATTCCAAATAAAGTTCTCTAAGTGAAAAATTCTTTGTATTATATTCTTATGAAACCCTAAGTAATCTAACTTCTGAACATTAGTAACGAAAAGGCATAACACAACCAAGAAAAATTATGATTTAATGCATGAGATTCAATGCTCTGGATCTACAAAGATGTCACTGAGTCTTGAGATATCCTCTGGAAAATTTCCAATGTAAACTGGATATTCAGTGCTAACTTACTGACACTATTCTATACACTTAATAAAAAAATCTTTTAACTAACCTGAATTCAAAATATATGTACCATACCTGAGCAAAATGAACTTCCCCTTGAACATTCTTTGTGGGCACAGTGGCCTCATGCTGGTCTAATTCATACTCTGTTGTGTTCAGCCATTCCTCCAAATGACTTGAGTCTTTCTGAATCTTACGACTGTGGCGGAGTGCACGTTCAAGAACTCCACGCTGTTCAGTTACGGCACCACCAAGCTAAGAGACCATAGAAATAATGCTTGTTTCATGATTAACTTACATACAGTATGATACTGAATTACACTTTTCTAGCTGATTTACCATTTTCACATCATATAAGTAGACACACTAGGTAAAAGCAGTTGGTAAGAGCAATCAAGAGTTAGGTAGAAACATTAGGCAGAAGGAGTGGGTAGGAACATCAGGTGGGAGCATTTTGTAGCAGTAGATTGGAACATTAGGTAGGAACAATAGGTAAAAGTAGAAGCCTCTAGAAACACTGCACTAGCTCTGCCTTTTGGCGAAATGGTAGGAGCAATCGAGAGTTAGGTAGAAACATTAGGCAGAAGGAGTGGGTAGAAACATCAGGTGGGAGCATTTTGTAGCAGTAGATTGGAACATTAGGCAGGAACAATAGGTAAAAGTAGTAGGTGGGAACATTAGGTAGGACCCTCTGGAAACACAGCACTAGAGTTGCCCTCTGCCAATGGCTGTTAGGGGTGAAGCACTAAAGGCTAAGAAGCGGCACTGAAATTCTAGTTATAGAGACTTTTGCCGTGGGAGTTCCTGGAGGGAATGGATGTCGGAAGTACAGACAGACAGATATATAGAACTGAAGATGATGTAAGGATGCGTGAGGAACTTAGTATGTTCAAAAGTGTTTTCACAGGAGGACATTACAGCCCTAAACCAATGAGTTGGAATAGAGGGGGGGTTTTAGAAAACACTGAAATATCTAAAACAGGCATCAATAAAATAATATAAGGTTTTGACCTACACAAGGCTAATGGTTCTGATAAAATTTTATCATACATACAAAAACTATGGGCAGAAATTAAAGACAAACCTCCTGAAATACTGGTCGAGATGCCATTAGTGAGATACAAAATGCCAAGGAAGTGGAAAAAAGGGCAAATGTCATACCTATATATAAGAGAAGTTAAATGTGGTCTGTATGGTCCTAGATATGATAATTAAAATGCAAACTGATAACTTTCTAACGAGGAGATATAATCCATGTAACAGACAGCATGGTTTATGAGCAATAAACCTTTTTGAGTTCTGCAAGAGAGCAAGCTCTGTCTATATCAAGAGGGAAGGCTGAGTGGATTGTCTGTATCTGAACTGCTAGAAAGCATTTAACAGAGTACTGTATGGGAGGATGATTAAGAAGCTATATCAACAGACAGGAATAAAGGGGAAAATCCTTCGATAGATGGACGATTATCTAAATGGAAAGCAACAGAGAACGAGGTCGAGGTTATCAAAGGAGTGCCACAGGGTTCTGTTGTGGGGCGATCTACTTTGACTTAACTAAAATGTAAAGACTGCTATATGAATAAGTTTGTAGATGATGCAAAGGTTATGAAGGAAGTGAAAAACTTGAAAAACTCCAAAGTTGGTCTGATACATGGTTGATGTACATCAACCTGAGTGAATGTAAAGTAACAAAGATGTGTCACCGTGACAGAAGCCTTTGACATGACCATCATCTTCCTGGTAACAACCTGCATGAATCTGAGTGTAAGGAGGACTTGAAAATCAACACTGTCTCAAACCTGTTGCCAGAGTCCCACCTTTGGAGAAGAGATAAGGGAACCATCTATCTGCTAGCAAACATTAGAATAGCATTCAGGTTCATGGACAAGGAATTATTCAGCAAACTGTTCACATCATACATCCATAAGGCTAAAACATGAATGTGATTCTCAAGTTTGGTCACCAAATGTAAAGAAGCGCAGACTAAATTGTAAAGTTCCAGAGGTGAGCAACAAAGATGATACCAGAGTTAAGAGAGTTGAGTAACAGGGAGAGGCTAAAAGACTTTAAATTTGCCCAACTTGGAAGAATAAGTAGTAAGGGGTGATCTGATCACATCCTTTGAGCTTTTAAAACAGATCAATAATGCAGACTATGAACAGTCCTTTGATATATGTCGGGGTAAACTAATCAGAGGACAGAGCATGAAATTAAGCAAGAAATTTGTTAAAAAAAAACATAATGAAGTACTTTTATAATATATGAGGGGTGGATAAATGAAATAAAATGACTAAAGACACAGTTAATGCAGACACCATGCATACATTTAAAAAGTTCTATGTCAGTAGAGAATGTTCAAGAGATGGGGAACTAAGTTTATGACTCCCTCCCCATACAGTACAAACAAGTAGTTACAAATAGGTAATTACATACAGTCCAGGTCAGGTACCCATTAACCGACCAGCCCCATGGGAGGATGAATCTTAAACTAGGCAGGCCCCCACATGATTCACAGTCAGCAATGCTAAACACATCATGAAAGTCCACTTGTGAGGTCACTGGCTATTTTTCTTATAAACTTAAACTAAGGTCTTTAATAAACAAAGGTAAATATCTGCTTCACTAACTTGGTTATATAGTGCCTTTAATTGGTCTAACTGAAAGGTGAGATCATCAGGATCTGAAGACTGTCCTTCTTTAACTATCTTACGGCCTGTTGCTATCACATTTTCCACCTCTGCCTTTACTTCACTAAGTGTCTGGTACAAGCCCTGTAAAGATAATAAATTATATGCAATATAAAAACCCAAACTCTTATTTTGTGAAGATGAGATAATAAAACAGTAGGTAGCAGCTGCTAGGCAGACAACAACCAGGGAGGTATATTACCAGTACTACCTGCCTGGGTATAAGGAGCATTAGTGACAGGTGCATAGTGAGCCAGCACTTCAGAGGTTGTCAAGTTGCACTCCTCTGACCCAGGTAGCTGTCTTTTTTTCTGCCTCACCTACACATGGACTACATGCATTCTGTCCACAAACATAAAATCCCTCCTTGTCATAAATAACACTTGACAACACTTAACTCACACAGCTCATTCTTCGTAACTCTAGATTTACCTGTGGTGAGCAATAAGTGTTAGCCCTGACTTTTGGCAAAATGGTAAGAGAAGTAGATGGATGCAGTAGGCAGAAACACTTAGGCTGGAGCATAAGGTAAAAACATAGGTAGAAGTAGTAGGTAAGAACATTAAGCAGGAGTATTAGGTAGAAGCAGTCAGTAGGAACATTAGTTAGGGCAATGAAAAGGAAAAAGTAGACTAGAGAAAGTAATTTTGAATTTTAAAGGAAGTGACAAACCTATCTTTTAAAATCTGCCAGGTCATAGTTATTAGGAAAGACATGAGAGGCTATTGATTTCCACAGGTTCAAAGTGTAGGAAAAGAAATAGTTAACAAAACAGCCCACCCATGAGTTACCAATAGCCTCAAAGATGACTGACTTAATAACAGGTCATGCAGTTTATCAGCAACAATTAGGCTTCTGTGCCCTGAAGATTTTCAAAGCCTTTTTCAAGTTTCACAAAGAAATAAACCAATTAGACACCACACAAATTCCCTCTGGGTACATACCCTTCATCTTGGTACCCCTACTGCACCTCTAGTATACTAGATGGAGTATCATTTGGAGTCTGTCCTTGCCTCCTCTACTAATGACACAAAATTATGAAGTGAGCTTAACTAAAGCAAAAATTCCTCAATACACCAGAAACAACTGGAATTCAATAACATAACATATTACAAGGTCTTCCTCTGTTCTTACACCTCCTGACTTGGTCCCTTGGGAAATAGATCCTTAAGTTTCGGGGTCTGTCTTCACCTCTCCCTGTGATGACGCTGGGTTACAAGATGATCTCTACTTGGTTAAAAGTTAAGCACCACATCAGCAGTAACTAGGGTTCTAAGTATTGAAAACAATCATAACCACATTGAAATTTTATTAAAAAGCAATCCCATGAGGTACTACAATGATTATCTCAATGCATTTGAAAGTAAAAACAACAGCATTTTGAAATGAGTAAGATATACAGTGAGCAGTAGTTCTGTCCTACAACAAAATCTCACCATAGGTACTCATAAGGACTCCTTTCAAAAACCCTCATAAGGACTCCTTTCAAAAACCATCATCTTACCATGTAGGAATTAACTTCATCTTTATCTAATACATTGTGTGAAACCATTCATCATCTGCAATTTCTCTTCACTCTGCTAGCAATCATGAATCATCTACATAAAACCTAAATATCAACAACCAGTACTTTCAATCCAACTCGTACCTTTTCCCTTTCTTCCTGTTCTTGCTTTGAATTCTCTCACTGGCTGTCCATGTATAAACGGAAAAGCTACACTGACATCACACAGCCAGGCCTCACTCCCTTGTCTATCTCAAAACTCACTCAGCCTACTGTCTATTTTCACAAATGCTTATTTCTTTTCTATTATGATTTTGTTGCACCCATCTACATTCCTTAAAAGCTTTTACTAATGCAACTGTTAGATGATTTACACACCACAATTTTCTCATACCTTCATTCTTATTCTATGTGCTCAAGTACTTCCATCTACAGTAAATAAGTTATCCATCTCTACTGCTCTTATCTGTTGCCCACCTTGACCCGAGAAAACTATGGTTTCACATTCATATATTAAAACTGGCAAAAGCTCTCTACTTACCATAACTTTCAATACACCTTCAAATCTTCTAACTTGCATGACTCCCCTGAACTTCAGCTCTCCTTACACCATTCTTTACTGATCATTTCTATATTTTTGTTCATATATCTCATATAGCTCTTACGTATCCAAGCATTATGAGATATGGGTAGACAGTATCACTAAAATCCCAGTTTTGAGGCAATAACATATCATGCATACCAGTAAAGCATTTGGACTTTTTAATTTCAGATATGGTCCTCTACATGCACTGAGAGGCTGCCACTGCTAAGTGTTTATTCTAATCCAGGGAGATCCAAAATACTAAGAGTAATTTATACAAAGACAAGATTAGGATGATAGTGCTACTCTTAGCTTCATGTGCATACTTCAAATTACTGGAAACAATGACCATCCAAATTGTTTACATGGATACTAATGAATTTCCTTAGATTATTTCATGTTGAATTCTCCCTCAAGGATCTGGTTAAAGAAAAGCTAAACATATACTTTTCTATCCATCTCCAAGGCAAAGAAACAATCATAATGTAATACAACTTTCTGCAACATAAAATATCAACCAAATCATTCTATGACAAATAAAGTGAGAGTATAAACTAATTAGTTTCCTACATCTTACCATGCACTGATTTAGCTGCTCTTGAATCTGATCTGGATTCCCAGAACCTAGATTAACTAGATGAACTCTCTGACTGATTTCCGTCAATTGCTGGTTCATCTGATTCAAACGGGTATCAAAGTCGCATGGTTTCCGACATACCCTCAGCTTCATTTCAATTTCTTCATACTTTCTCTGCAGACAGAAATAGGAAATATAGAGATATAGGAGCTTATGCACATGTAAAAAGGGTTACTTTTCTATGGAAATGCTTATCTTCACAACTACATGAAAAATACTTATTAGTCATGTTTTTGTTACATAAAAATCCAAAACTATCAATCATTCCCTTTTCAGCATGAGTTATCAATAGCAATATAAAAGTTCACCATAAACAAAACACAAAGAAAGGACATGTCAAAGAATCCTTCTCATAATTGGTCAAGGTTACCAGCAAAGTGCCACAGGGTTCTGTTCTGGGAACATTACTCTTCTTGATCTAAGTAAATGACTTGCCTGAAGATACGGACTTCTACCTGAATATGTTTGCATATAAGGCAAAGGTCATGAGGAAAGTAAAAAGCTTAAAGGATTGTATCACCTTACTAGGGGACCTTGACAAACTCCTAAGTTGGTCTGATGTAAGGTTGACAAAACTCAACACAAGTAAATATATGTTAATGAGGATAGGACAAAGCGCAAGCCTCAATAAGATTATCATCAACTAGAATATATGCTTCAGGATTGTTTGTGAGAAGATCCAGGGAGTCAACATCATCCCTATCCTGTTGTTAGAATCCCACATTAGGAAAGTTCTAAAGGAGAAACTGTCTGCTAGCAAATACATGATTAGCTTTCAAGTATATGGAAAGGAAATGCTTAGCAAGCTGTTCATATCCCATAAAATGCCAAAACTGTAACGTGCTTAAACAGTACAAAGAACTAATAGAAACAGTCCTGATAAAGGCAACAAAGATGGTACCAGAATTAAGAATGCTAAGGTACACGGAAAGACTAGAAGCCTTAATCTGCCCATCTTGGAAAAGAGAACAATTATGGATGACCTGATCATAGCCCCTACTGACGGCATACCTGCTCCTCTATCCATGACATTTACATTCATCTCCCTCGCCACTTCATTCAAAAATAAATTAAAAAGCCATGGTGACTTTACACCCCAGCTGAAGACCCAACTGGAACAACTCGCCTTCCTCTCTACCTACTTGCATACACGCTTTACTCTCTTGATAAGAACTCCTCACTGCTTCTAATAGCACTGCAGTTCAACAGTTAAGGAGACTCTTTCGCCACGGCCATCTCCCTGACGAGAGAGTTACCAAAGGGAATGGGCATCAGAGATATAGATAGATATGTAGTTTCTTTTGGCTTTCCTTCCATTCCTTATATTTGTAACACCTACCACAAAGTACTTCTATCAACCCAATCATAAGCTTTCCCCAGAGCCATAAATGCCACAAACAAAACCTTCTGTCTCTAAGTATTCCTCGTATACATTTTTTCCATATATATTCAGGTATATTTATAAGTTAATCACAGTCTCTTCCCATATCTGAGGTTTTTAGCAATAAAATAATTATTTTTCACCTCTTTGTTACCATGAATAAATTATCTTATACCTTTGTACTCTTCTTTCAAGACTGTATAGCTTCAGTTACTTTCGTCTTTCAGAGTAGATCAGGTATTCCATTCAGCCTATATTACTTGCAATGAGTTTCTAGATTCCCTCCAGCTTATTTGAGGTTGTTGGTTAGCGACTTACAACAGTATTCAATCTTACATACACAATGAACATTTTCATCATCAAAGAGACAAACAGACAGGTAAGCTCACCTGAAGGTGGGTGATTTGATCTTCCAGTCGCAGTGCAGCTTCCGTCTTGCCCTGACTGTGATACACTTCCACCTGTCTCTGCATCTTCTTTAGAACATCTTGTTGTGTCAAAAGTTCTGCTTGAACCTGTAAATGTTACGAGTCTTTAAACATGAGGAATTTCTTTCTTCATCTATACAATGTATAAACTACAGAGAAATATATCTTTGACCTAAATGACAAGCACCAAATACCATATCAAATACCCTAACAAAGCACAACAGCCATCAATATATTGTAGATAAGATTATGAAACATAAATCACATGAAATGAAGGAGTAGTTGATAGTAGTAGTAGGTAAGAACATTTAGGCAGGAGCATTAGGTGGAAATTTTTGGTAGAAGTAGTTAAAAAAAGAGCATCAGCCAGTAATACTCAGTAAGAACATTAGGTAGGAGCCTCAGCCCTCTGCCAGTGGCCTGTTAAGGGTGAGGCACTAAAGGCTAAGAAGCAGCACTGGAGTTCACTAGTTATGGAGACTCAACTGCTGTGGCCTCCTCTCTGAGGGAGTTCCAAATGGAATGGGCATCAGAGATATAAATGGATAGATGTTCAACTGTTACAAAGGCATTGTATATACACAATCAATCAGAAAAATGAGTAATTACTGGCAGTGATATGTTACCTACACAGAATTATTACCTATTGGTCAAAATAAAATATTCCATAGTTCAGGTACCTTTTAACATGCTATCTTTCTTAACAATTTTAGTACACACACAGAGAGTATATGTAAAATATTATTTTCAAGCTTGGTATCATTCCCAAGCTCAACTAATTTGGAAATAATCATAATATAAACCAAGGAAAAGATATAAAAGTCTGTTCTTGCCTTTTTACACAGCATCCCTTCATTACATTAGTCAGTTATGGTAAACCCCAGAAAGCCACAAAATTTTGGTGAAACCTGTCTTTTATCACATATTGCCTAACATCAAGCACAACACCTAGTAATACATGACTATGTCAGAACACACATCTGTTTTTATCAGTCAAAAGTAGAGAAGAAATAGCTAAAATATTGATAATATACACTCACCTGAACCTGATCAACTTGTATCTGGTCGGCAATTGCCTGATTGAGGATCAAATCAGATTGTGCCAAATAATCAAGGACACTGACGTACTCTCGCTCCCACGCCTGGGCTTCCTGTACACTACCCTCTAACCCTGACTGCTGCTCACTCGCCTGGAACCAATGAACTTGCACCATTAATCATCAACGTCAGAAAAAAAAATGGTTCATCACACAATTATCACCTATCGAAAGTATTTAATATAATTCTCTATATTAATATGCAAAATGTACTGCTAGTCATAAAGAATACTAAAAACACATCAGATAAAAACAACTGGTTAAAACTAATTACGATAAGTCAGTGGCAAGCAGGATACCAAATAAAGATAAATTTATATTGCTTAAATTGATGTTTAGCTAATGCAAGTTTCTACTTTAACCAAAAAAGTTACATGAGCATTATTATTATTATAATGATGCAATACATAATCTGTTTTGTGCATAACGGAAAATGCACAACATGAGATAAAACAGAACATATTTATATAATAATGTCTACATAACAAAATAAAATAAACAAAAGACCACCCCTAAGTGCATATTAATTCAAGATCAAGGGCCTCATTTACCTTTAAACAACACCATCTTTTCTCTAAGGAATCAGATTTGTTTCAATGAACTAATTATCTTTTTAGTTTATGACATTACTGTACTTAAGACATGCCTATATACAATCTGAACTATATACGAGTTTTATGCCCTCTATTTTCCTGAATAACAAGCATTTCTTTATTCTGCTTTTGGCTTAGTTTTGGAAAATGACTGTGCTATATGCTGGTATATGCTTTCCCTACATTAAACTGAAGGTCTTAATGAAACACTTCCAAACTATGTGAGTCTAAAATCTAGTATTTTTTCATACTGTGGTTCAGACTAAAATTGAGAAGAATAATGAAAGCTACTTCCAAAGTAATTTCCTTGTGATCACTTATACCAAATTTTCTCCTAGCATAACATTACTGATGGAAACATTCTTTTTTTTTAGCAGCTAGAATTAAGTCTAATATTTTCAAACAGAGTAGGTTTCTCAACAGGCCACATGGGACAATATCAAATAAATTTATGTAAAGTTCATGCAAGAAGCTGCTGAAAAGGGATCCTCCCCCATCAAAACAAGTTCGTTAAAATTTCTCATTACAGCCAAATAGATGACAGTTGGTGAGGGTCGCTGATACTTGTCAGAGCAGCTAAACTTACTGTGCCAAAAGCCATGTGCTTAGACTACATTGGAGTGTAAAGTATATGACTTTCAAAGGCATTTTCAAAAGCAGAAATAAATTGCTATTAATTCATTTCATGAGAAAAGTATGCTCACTTTTATATATCCTTTATCTACTTCCATTTATGTGATGCATTTACAAGATATCTTGAAAATCAACTGCAAAAAAGAATTGACCTGCTCACAAAACAAGAACTTCCCCACATGTGAAGGGTGTAGATTATATAAAAAAATATATCTGTGATAAAAGCACAAACCAATAAAAGCTGCAACAACAACAAAAAATGCTGAAAATAGCAACAATGTCAAATATGTGCAACTTCTACTAAAAAATTTGAATAGCACATTGAAAACTGATACTGAAATAAACAAAAAAAGGAATGCAATAAAAATCTTTTTATTTAGCCACATTACAGCCTATGCCTACCATATGAAGTTGACTCCTTAGGAAGTAATGTGCAACTTACAAATGCTTGATAGAAAAGACTTGTGAGCTTCGTAAGCATGTTGGGAAAAAATCAGTTTAAACAACACCATTAATAAGAATGATTTAATGTTATTACAAGACAGACCTGCAATATATGATAATGTTTAATCATTTATTTGTATACAGATACATCCATCATAACCCCAGGATACCAGACATCAAGATGAAAGACTGCTGAAAAGCTCTAGGGGGAAATCTCTTTTGCTTAAATCCTACCAAAACCAACTGAATTACTATAATCAGACTCCATTATTTAAGATATTAAACCTTACAACATAACTAGTGATTCTTATTAATGTATAACAAAAAGTAACAATAACATTTTATATCTTATGTACTAGTGATTGGGAATACCTGGTTTAAAAAGAGGGATATTCACAAGTATACATATGTGAGCAGAAGAGATGGTCAACGGGCAGTATTGGATTATGTGTTAATTGATAGGCGTGTAAAAGAGAGACTTTTGGATGTTAA